>CABFOS010024694.1:5401-19900 GCA_900660315.1 Diretmoides pauciradiatus | reverse complement strand
GGATGCTGGGGTTAGAGTGTGTGTAGTGTGGACTTACAGCTGGATGCTGGGGTTAGAGTGTGTGTAGTGTGGACTTACAGCTGGATGCTGGGGTTATAGTGTGTGTAGTGAGGACTTACAGCTGGATGCTGGGGTTAGAGTGTGTGTAGTGTGGACTTACAGCTGGATGCTGGGGTTAGAGTGTGTGTAGTGTGGACTTACAGCTGGATGCTGGGGTTAGAGTGTGTGTAGTGTGGACTTACAGCTGGATGCTGGGGTTAGAGTGTGTGTAGTGTGGACTTACAGCTGGATGCTGGGGTTAGAGTGTGTGTAGTGTGGACTTACAGCTGGATGCTGGGGTTAGAGTGTGTGTAGTGTGGACTTACAGCTGGATGCTGGGGTTGGAGTGTGTGGGATCCAGTGGGTTGACTTTACAGTTGCGGTAGTCATAAGCTCCAACCCACACCTGCTGAGCCAACTGCAGAGCGATGTTCCTGCTGCTCACAGAAACATCCTTTCCATGCCACAGGTACACCTCACTGCCAAAGTCAAACACCAGGGTCTGGATACACACACACACACACACACACACACAGAAATTGAGATATGGTCAGACATTAAAAAAAATATTAATTGAAAAACTTGAATATACAAATATAGAGTAATAGATGAATGGCAGAAGGGGCTCTGCAACTTAAGCATTATATAATATGTAATGTCTATGTAATGTAATAATCTATGTAATCTTGTACATCCATGAACAAATAGCACAAATATCTATTCTACAACAACAAAAACCTAACAAGCAACATGATCTGAGAGTGAAGAAGAGCCTGACCTCTCCAGTGCCCAGCAGGGAGATGCTGGGTATTGAGGCCCAGGCCTGCTCATGGGGCACCAGCCTGTTCTCCACCAGCCTGTACACACAGTTGGACTCCACCACTCCCCTCTCATAGAGCTCATCCTCCTCTGGCGCTCCCGCTCCTGCAGGACAGCAGCATAGTGTTGAGAATCTAACCAGATAAATCTCTGGCATTTCTCTTTTTAGCTCTCATTTCATTTACTTCACTAGCATTCGCTCTTATAAGACCATTCTATGGTTCTATTAGAGCATGAGCTAAATGCCTAAAATGTGAATGTAGAAACAGAAAGCCTCTCTGATTGGTGGTCAATCTACTCCTCCCATTCGTTTATCATTGTTCCACTTGTTTTTGTGTTTTTATAACCTGACAGACATGGCAACCATAAAACAATCTAGTTTTAACTCTGACCTCTGTACTGTGCTCTTCCTCCCAAAAGGCTCCAGAAGTCGTCCGCCAGGCTGCTGTCAGAGTTCAGCCCTTCCTCCAGATGAAGGACCTGGGCTGCCTGACAGCCGAGGTCCCTCTGGCTCTGGATGAACGACGCCAGGTCTGACGCCTGGAGAACAGGACAGTCAACAGTCAATACCACAGGAAAAACATGTGTGTGATGTGTAATAAAGGTGTGAGTAAATGTGTGCATTGAGAGCGCTGAGTATCATCAGTACCGTCTTAACGTGACACATTGGGAACATCCTGAAAGAGTATTTTATACTGCAGTACCAGGTCAGCAGAACATTACAGCTTGTTATCGTCAGCATCTTCAGTGGTACCTTGGCTTTCTCTTGGATGTTGGCGAACTCTCCACTCCACAGGATGCAGTGGTGCGGAGTGACCAGCAGGAAGCAGTCGCCGCTGTTCAACGACCCCACTGAGGGCTCCACCACTCGAACCTGGACATGCCGCCTACCTGTCACCAGATGACCCACTTAATGTCAACACACAGAGACCGTCATACTCGTATGCAGACACACTCACACCCACAAAGTCATCTCTCTCCTCTGACCTTTGATGTGAATGAGCATCAGGCTGCTGAAGGGAGGCTCGGACTTGTTATCTGCCGCATCTGAGGAGGCGATGCTGCCGAAGTCCTCTGATCTGGCAACCGTGGAGGAATTCTTAGACTCTGGAGGGAGCAAGATGCAAGAGACAATCTCAGCCAAAAAAGGGCGAGAGAGGTAGATGAGCAGCATGGAGGAAGAAAGAGTGAAGAGGAAGAGGAGAGGAAATGTTCGGACTCACTATTCTCTGCCTGCATCCTGTTGCTCTCCTCGGTAGTGGTGTTGATCCTTTCCCCCATGTAGTCCTGTCTGATGTCCTCCCTGGCCGCTAGAGCCCGCAGAGGGTTTCTGGAGCCCTGGGTCCGACGGGACGGACGCACCGCCCGCCTGTGCTCTGCTACTGCCGAGGTCAGACTGAAACACACATGCGTTACACCATGCTTGTATTAATAGGTTTATTAAGGTATCAGTTCGGTCTCCATGACAACCCACTGAACATAAAACTTATCGACAGCATCATAGTCAGCTAATTAGAATCCAGGGTCAATCAGTTGTATTGACAATATCAATATAATCAGTATAATCAGTGTTGTCGTATAAGGCATCATATCTTTACAGACCCTATTATGTAATTTGCATGAGTTTGATACTACATTATGAAGTATGCTATTGATTTAGACCACAATGATTTATGTCAGCCTAAAAAGATGATTTCCCTCCACTACATCCCTGAATATTTATATTTATGATGTAGCTGTAACAATGCTTAATTGCTTTTAACCTCGTCATCTGGGATAAAAACAGACTCACATCGGTGTGTTGGTCTGGCAGAGGACACTCAGGTCTTGCTCAGTGTCTGTGGCGGCGGCATCTCCAGGCAGAGGCGGGGCACAAGCCAAGGGAGGTGACCGCTCCCCGTAGAAACAGCCATCGGACATGCTCGATTCATCCACGGGCACCACCTCCTTCACCTCCCATGGATCATCTGTTACTGGTGCATTCTGGGGAGCTGCTGGGGGTGGAGATTTAAAAAGATATATTATTTCAGTCAAAGCGCTCAATGAGCCTTTTCAGGGAGCGGCTCCAGTCTGCCTACTTTTTAATCTCACCTTCCAACTCTATCCCGGGCTGCACGGAGATCTCTGTTAAGCAAACAACACAAACAGTTTAGAGAATAACCACCGACGTGCCAATAGGAAACTAGAGGTAAGAGTCTGAGAATAGAGTCGGGATTGTATGCATTAACGCTGAGCTAACCTTCATATGAGCATCCTGGGGCTCCAGTGGAGGGTCTCTTGTTGTGAGAGGAATCAGCTCTGTCTGATTCTGGAGAGCCCAGACCTAATAGACAAACACAGACAGAAATAGACAGACAGTGGGAGTCAGAGAGGCAAACCGACTGCGGTTGAGGTCAAAGATGCAGAGTGAGACTGAAATCTCACCTCTCTTGGCCATGCGTCCAGCCATAGCACACTGGGTTGAGTCATCCCTGGCGTCCCCCTGCTCTTCCTTATGCTGTAATGTATTGATTTGCTCAGCCACTACTGTCTGAGGCTCCTCATCCTCAGCTCCCGTAGCCTGCACAACCAGAGAAACAGCTCTATTAGGATACAGACTTCCCGATGTCGTATGAATTAGTAGATTGAGACATCTGAATAGAAACTTGCGCTGGACTGCATCACCTTCTGTCTCCACTGAGGCTGAGATTGGCTCTGGGTAGGAGAGGAGACTTCCTGTGCCTCGAACGACTGGTTAGTCTGAGGAGAAAACAGCATGTGGGGTTGACACACGTAAAGTAAGGTAGCGGTAACAGGTAGGTTCATTAGTATACGGAGAAGAAGTAGAGCACGGAATTTCAAGGAACAACAAAAAACTGTGTTAGAGCTGCAATGTAAACGAAATGTAAACCAGAAGCACTCTGCAGTATTCTACACTCACCAGCAGGAGGAAAAACACATACACACACACAAACATCTCTCAAAAAGTGTGGCAAGCCAAATCTTCTAAACTGGTCACTCCATATAAGACACTGCAGACGCCACAGTTCATCTCTGAGGCACCATGCATTGGCCCACACATGTGCACGGCACGCTCACATTTACCTGATTGAAACACATGATATACTGAGGTGTACTGCTAGAATAGACAGAGGCAAAGACTGGCTCCTAGGAGGGAAGAGGAAGTAGAGAAGGAGAGGGGGGATAAAGTAACTCAGACCAAATTTACTATTACTTAGATTCTAAATTTGGACAATTAAAGATTCAAAAAATATCAATGAGGTCTTACATTGTATTGGAAACGCTACAATACAGCACTCATTGTGGCTTACCCAGCACTCAGTGTGGACAGTCTCATCACGGGAGATTTGATTATCTTCCTGCAGAGGGCAGTAAGGCAGAAAAACAGGGAGACGGATTAGAAAAAGGAAAACAATGTCAATTTCAATATGAACATAAAAATAAAAGCAAAGGAGATTAACATGAATATATACACACAGGCACAAGCTGTCAACGTGGTGCAGCTGAGAGCTCAGGGTCATGAGGGGTCAGCACAGCGGGCCGTCTAACCACATCAATGTTTACATTCCACGCCATTCTGAGCCGCTCTATCCCATCTCAGTCCATTATCACCAACCATACTGGACACATTCCCGCGTAACATAAGTCTGATCTCAACACATTCAGCACATACCAAAAGCAGTGTGCTGTTGCTGGGATATGCTTTATCGGATTTCAATGGAATGGCAATCTAACTGCTTGGCTTTCGCCTCCTGGATTCAAGGATGGGAGGAATGGTGAATCCAACCATCCTCAAAATACCACGCAGAGTTTCTGGTCCTGCCTTCATGCACTCCGGTCACACTGCAAATACTGGCCACAGATTTTTAGACCTGGACACTGCAAAAATTAATCAATGCAGGGATGTCGATTTCTTTCGTTTCCAATCTTGAGTTTTTGAGTCAAGGGTCATTTTCTTGATACTTGAGTGATCTGCCTTGTTCCGTGGAGATATTGAGTCTTGTTTCTAGAAAATTTCCGCAAAAAGATGTTATACGACTTGTTAGGATGGGGGGTCTTTGTAGTGTGGACCCTACTGTTTTACTGTAGACTCTCTGCTGACCTCCACCCCCCCCCTCTCTCTGCTGACAGTCTGATCCCAATTGGCTCCAGACTAGACTGAGGATTAGAAATTGTGGAAGGCGAAAGGCATGGCTTAAGCAAACTGTCACCCCCTCCAGCAGAGCAACCTCTGAGTCTGCAGCTGTGACTAGATTTGGTCCACTGAGATTGTACATATCAAAGACATTGAACAGATGCGGTGTGAAGGAACTAACAACTGTTCTGATGAGCTATTAGCATCCCATGAGTCTGTCTGTGAGGTGGTACTGACTTTTACAGGCAGATGGTCTCTCTATCGGTCTTACCTTACTACCACATGTGCTTTCTGCCTCCTGTAGTGTAGCACTGCTGTCTACCAGAGTCACCTGAACACGTCCCCTGGGTGTGGCTTCCCTCTGCATCCTCCACCCACTCTCTTCCTCATCCTCTTGCACCCTGGACAGATCAGACAGAAAATAATGAGAGTGGAGAGGACTTCAGCGTGTTGCTCAAGGACACTTTGATAGGACACATGGCGGTTGCAGTGGCAAGTTATGGGATGGTCTCACTGTTTACAACTGCTTGGCCCAGCATGACTACAGTATTCCAGTTCAAGGTTCCACCAATATGGGTTTTTGAAGACCGATAGCCAGTGTTTTAGGATTGAAGCTGCAGATAGTCGATACTGTATGTGTACTGGTAATCACACATCTTTAAATTTAACATTTTCATGTTGAGAAATTCCCCAAATTGGAAAGATTCAACTTTTCCCCCATAATTGTATTCTTGGTATAGGAGGAAAAGCTTCTGAAACAATATTGAGACCATCATGTGACATTAAAACTCTCTTTTGAAACCCAGTATTATCATCTTAACATATTCATGCATATGTGGAATCAGGTCAAAATGCCATATTAGAATCAATTCAGACAACCAGTGTAATATTAATCAATTATACAATAAATATGTAATCATATCCATCATGTCGGAGGTGGGCAACACTGACTGGCCGATATCCAATCTTTAATAAAAGGCCAAATTGGCCAGTTGTTTACCTGTATCTATCAATGGTGTCTGAGCTGTGCTCCACAGAGGAATCAGGCTGGTCCTGGTGGGGTTTGTCCTCCTGAGGGAAGTCCTGTTCTGACAGGTGTCTCACTGGCATACAGGCAATGGTCTCCCTCCTGTTTCGACCCCTCTGCCTCCATGGAGCGGCAGGCAGTGGGCTTCCTTCCACCCCTGAAACCCCACGCCTCGCTCTCTGTAGTGCAGGAGAAGTTTCCGTCTCCTCCACCTTCTCCTGGATGCCCGTGTCTCCCCAGCCGCCACCATTTTGCTCCTGGCTGCCAGGCGCCTCCTTCTGGCTGCCCTCCATCCTGCTCCACTCTGGACCCCCAGAGCGGCTCTTCTTCAGGATTCCTCTGATGCCTGGCTCTGAGTCGCAGCGATGCAGGCCCTGCTGGGTAGGGCTGGGCTCCCCAGGCCCGGGACCAGTGTCGGGTCTCGGCTGGGTAAGGCGTATCTCGCTGGGTTTCAGGTTGACAGACAGGACCTGCTGCCTGTCGGAGAGATGAGGGGACAGACAAAACGCAGGAAGCTGTACGGGGCCTTTCTGGAGCTGAACAGAGATAAAGAGCAAGGGAGAGACACAGCGAAAGATAATCAGTTAAAATGCACTACAAATGTATACAAAGTACTGTATTGGTATGTGTTTAGCCTCTTTTGTTTTTCAGTCAAGCATATTGAGGTTATGAAATGTGCAATATTAATAACATGTGACCTGACTTGGATCTGATATATTGTTTGGCCTCTCCATACTCACCAGGCTGACTTCCTCCACAGTGATGGGCTGTGTGCGGTAGCGAGCTGCCTTCTGCCTTCGTCTCTCTGGGGGGCCATCAACATGGCCGCTCCCCTGACTCCCTGGCAGGGACAGCTTGTTGAACAGGGCCAGCTTCTCACTCATGCTCAGCTTGCAGTTCTCATCGTCCTCCACTGGCTCAGCCTGCAGAGCCTGGGCCTCGATTGGTGGAGCTTGTTGAGGGGCACTGCAAGGGAGAGATGAGTGGATATGAAACACGGTGCAGTAAAACAGTCAAATGAATGGTGGCAGGCATTGATTTGGATTGACTGGTAGACAATGCGAGACCTTTTGAATGCATGGTTGTAAATCAATGTTTTACATCCCTGTCTGTCTGTTATAATTAGACATGATGGAATCCCTCCAACTGTCCAAGCTAAGAAAAGAGCCCGTGGGATGAATCTCTCTTAGAGGCAACAGGTCGCACATTTTAGGTTTTATATACAGCAAAACTGTTCATTATTCAACCAAATGATCTCTAGGGTTCTACACAGCCCACCTGATGGCCACCATTTCCTCACTGGTGATTGGCTGTGTGAGAAAGCGTTGTTCGTTGCCGCGACGCACCCTGCGTTCAAGACAAACACTCCCAGAGCGAGGCTTCAGGAAGGCAGACGCCTCGGGGGCAGCAGCCTTCTCCATCTCCTACAGAGGAGACAGCGAGAGGTTGGTAGGTCAGACATTAAAGGGTCCTTATGCTCTCAGTTTGAGCCTTTCACCGTCTACTGCACTACTTTGAAAAATGAAAGCAACATGAAGAGCAGAGGAGCAGAAAGTGTGAGAGTGGCAAAGATTGTAGCATGTATGATCACATGAACGATTGTGTAAACCACAAAAATGACACTATTTGATCAAAGGTTTTTCAGCAGCTAGTTGGCGATAGTAAGCCGGGAAAATGCATTATGTGATGTATTGTGGAGATTATGATCAGGTAGGATGTGTTCAATAACATTAACAGCTAGAAACATTTAAGGTTAAGGCCTTTGCCACAGGTGGACCCCAACATTCAGGTCAAATATTAGATTCAATTGACTGGCTCAACCGGTTTAATAAGTAATAAGAGAGACCACAAAAATGGCAGTGAAAACCCCTCTGCTAATTTCTCTTATTCTATTCGCCTGGATGGAGGGAGGGGAAGTGGGTCAGATAGCTGGTGAATAAAGCAGCTAGCTGTTAGGTGGAGTGTCTTGGCGACTGACGGGTAGGGATAGAATGCCAGGCCTACAGGTCACAGTGTAACCAGAGCCCCGCTGGGTTCAGTTACCTCCCCGCCTGCCTCCACAGACCAACAGGCTAATTATAACACCACTGCCATGGTTGTTAATGGTACATTTTCACCTGGTTTTGACATATGCTTTGTGACTAAAACCACGTAGGGAGTGAAATATTGTCGTGGGGGTGATTGTTGGTGGAGATCTTTGGGGAATTGAAGATGGTGGGGGAGATTGCATTTGCAAAGCCAAGATGAAGGAAACCCACAACAGTTTCATCTGTACACAGACCGAAAACAACTTCATTAGATGATTCATTTAGGTGATAGAAACTATGACTAAGTTGCATGATCTGTTTTTCAGGTGTATTTTATGACACGATAAATTTAGTCGTTCTTTGAACACGTACAGATACACTGTGCCATCGAACTGAACCGTGGGTCTGAGGGCAACACCTGTTTGACCATTCATATTCCTCAACCTGATCGGGTTCAGTTCTGCATGCTCAGCGCTGGCTCACCATGCATCTCATCTGTAAGGTGAGCAGCTGAGGTAAGGACTGGTGAAAGAGCGCTCTCTCAGGCCTTGTTCACATACGAAAGTTTCAAAATAAAATCCTCAATAACTTGACTGTGAATGAATGCACTGGCGGATGTTGGGTGGAAAACTAGGCATTAGCCCCGGGCCCGTCTCCAGGATCTTCACAGAGATTAAGTTTTACAATCAGGCATTGAGACAGACAGCGCAGAACAGAGAACTGGAAGCAGGCCATGGCGGGCTATAAAAACAGGACCCTGTTTGACCCTGTTGCAGGACTTACTTTAAACAAAGACATCTTGGCTGCCACACTCATCTTGGCTCTGTCATCCGTTTTCACATCAGCTGTGAGAAAAGACATAAATCATTGTGTCACAAAAGAAAATGGCGACGACTCGTGATAACAAACTTCTTGTGTGCTTTATCATACGGTCCAGATAGTTATCAAGGTTAAAGAAAGGCTTAGTTACAACCAGGGCATTTTGGCACCTAGCCAGCTTGTTATAAATAAATCGAAAAATTACTTGAAATTATGAAATTAAATTTGGTGAAACCCCCAATTTTGGACCATGATTACACAGCAACATGCCAACTTTGGACAGCACTGTTCATCCCCTAACAACCTACTCATCACAGGCTAAGCAACCTGGGCTGGAGATAACTAGAGCATAGAGCAAAGAAGCTTTCCGTCAGTCATCGGGACACAATGAGACAGATCCCTGAGACTGATCCCTTCGCGTGAGGTCATGGGCCATCTCACACCTGGCATACACACACACTCGGTCACATGGCACCACAACTGCTATTTCTCACCTGGCAGCGCTGAGCTACAAACCTGGCAACACCGAAACTCCCTGTCAAGGTGGTTTGGAGTCAGTCGGCTATCTCTGCCATACCAAATGCAGATGGGTTTTATTCAATAGCATTCTTGTGTCTTATTATATAAAAACACGCATCATAACCTTATACGTTCTTATAAGTTGGGTTCATAATAAAATAGTGTAACATACATGACATATGGCCTGGAACTTGATTTGTACACTTGTTTCTGTTGTGGTAAGATGATCTCTGTAAGGAAGTGGTCATAATCTTTTTATGGTCTGGTTGAATGTGGGAGTGGTTTTGTGATACATAAATATATCAGCACCAAAGAGATTTAAACCTCTGATGTGGGCGCGGAGGGTGACCCTAAAAATAAAACCTCTTTGATGAACTTTTACTTGATGAGTGAATAAAAAAGGTTAAAGTTTATGGAGGCTATGGATAGAAACACGCCAAGAAAGCCTATGAGAAGAAGTGAAATCGAATCTTAACGTCAAAGGGATGGCAGTGTTGTGGTAGTGTGACAATCTCTCTCTCTCTCTCTCTCTCTCTCTCTCTCTCTCTCTCTCTCTCTCTCTCTCTCTCTCCCTCCCTCCCTCTCTGTCATTGGACACAGGGTCAGCAGGGTCAGTACAACAGACAATAGGTCAACTGTTTTCAACACAATAACAAACCGAATGATCCAAGCCGGGTGGGCAGAGGGCGTTACCTTTAGCGTTCTCCTCTTCCTCTGCATCTAACTGCCTAGAAGAGAGAGGAGAGACAAAACACCGGGTCACCGAAAGAAATCTGAAGACAGAACAGGAAGAGGACGTGGAGTTTATACTCTGCGCACATTTGCGTTCTCCCTCGGTTCCTGCCGGAGCTTACAATGCGTGTCTTTGTGCCATAGCATCCAGCACACGCTATCAGGATACTGTGTCATATTTATTTACATGCTCAGTAAAGCAACACTGTGGAGGTCATGAAGGCCTCCGGACTGCAAACCAATGCAAACACATGCAAACCAAACCACCCGTGTTCATGGCTAGGTACGGCACTCGGCACTACTGTAGCCATTTGGGCTAAGTGAATCCAAATTGAATGCTGTAATGTCATTCAAATGGAGAGGAAAGATCGATCAATAACTGGCAGCAATTTATTTAAAAAGCCATATCAAACACCGGATCAATCTTCCCTCTAAGCTATAGGAAAAACAGTTTAATATATTACATTTACATTTACGTTATAATAATATTTTGTCTGCCATCAGCAATTGCTGCACTTTGTCCCAAGAAATTTCCCCAGATATAAAATAGTTTGAAAATAAAATAAGATACAGGGACTTTACTGTATCTAATTTATATTCCTTCATGTTAAGTAAACATCCCCCCATACAAGCATAATGTCCACATATATTCAATATGAAACCACATGGCCTGAAACAGAAGCTCCTCCATGGTGATTTCACAGCAGAACCTGATTGGAAAGCTCATGCAACTTAATGTTATCACACATCATTTAAAAAATGTGCCAGCAGAACACTGCAAAGAAAAAGGACACTGCAAACAACAGCTGCCTTGGGAATAACCAGACTGGGTGGGTCAGCTTCCCAGGGCAGACCCTGCAGGCTTCAGCCTTGCATGCTGTTTTCACCATGACCACCGCGCATGGCCCCTACCCGCTGCTGTCCTGCATCTCATTGGCCGTGATCGGCTGTGTCCTGAAGCGCTCGCTGGTCTTGCGACCCCCAGCTGGCCCGCCGGGGAGGTAGCGGCGGTTGCGTCGCCGCCCCCCCTCAGAGCCCGGCTTCACAGCCAGGTCAAGAGAGGATGCTGCTCGCCCAGCATCGGCGCTACTATCCACACAGACACAGCAGAAGGAAAGAGGAAAAAGATGTTGAAGCATACAATCGTTGCCACAGAGACACACAGTCCGACAGTGACAGTCTGGATCAAACCCACACACAGGTGCATGCAGGTGACCCTACACTTTCTCGGGCTGTGCTCCAGTCCCGGCCTGCTGCAGAAGGGCACTTCTCAACCTGCCCACCGACACCCGAGTGCGGAGCTGGGGAGCATCGAGTCCAGGGGAGCCATGTTGGACGGGGGGCTCCCCCCCACTCAGCATGCTGGCAGAGTCCTGGGAACCCTGCCTGGAGGGGGCGGGAGTGAGGGGAAGTAGGTGAGGATGCAGGAGTGGGGTATACGGGGTAAGGAACACTCTCAGAAAAAAAGTATCTTGAACCTTTTCATTCAAAGTTGTACTTTTTTTCTGAGAGTAAAGGGGTGGCCAATTACTGTCCCATATCCAGTCCCTGGAGAAAACAGCACTCAAACCACATGAAGGGAAAGAGTGTCAAGCTGGGGGGATCAGGTTGGTCTTAACCCTGCTGGGACCCGCTGATTAAACCTTTCAGTTTAAATCAGTAACAAAGCCCAACTGGTGAATTGAAGGAAGTGGTGCTGCTGACAGGTCGCTGGTGAGGACCAGACCTGGGTCAAATAATATTTGTAAGTCTTGTTTTAACCTTCTAGGAGTGTCAAGTGGGTGGGATTTGCTGCATCGAATTCGATAGGTCCCTGAAAAGTATATTAAATGTTCCTTTAACTACCTTCCCATGAACGTTCTGCCACTGTTGTCATTCTGTGGCAAACAACAGCCACTTGTGACTCAAACAAGGTTAAAACAAACTCTCAGAACTATTTAAAAAACATTATTTGACACAGATCTGGTGATGATCCACATACAACAGGCATACACATATACATGCCCAGTTTGATGGAGAGCTATTCATACATACTGTACAGGCTAGTTGTTCTACTCCTCTATGGTCTCAAAACAAAGGAAAAGACAGTAATAGTGTTTCCACGGCCACAGAGGAGAGAACAACCCTCGTCTGCATAATGTACACACAAAAGATCCTGTAGTTGACTCAGAAAAACGTACAACATCACGCAAGCATACAAAGTGCATTGGAAGAGATCAGGAAGCATTGGTATGATGCTACAAAAGGTGATTTAACAACAAGGACGCCTACATGGGGGGGAAAGGGTGACAGCAGGGATGTTGTTGGGGTTGTCACGTGAACACTCTCCTTCACCCATGTTTCATTAAATAAGGCCCACGGCACCTCAAGAAGGCTCAACTGTGAGTTCTGGCATCCCAGGACCCTCGGGACACTGGCTGTCAACACTAAACAAAACTAGAGCCACCGACACTACCCTGTGCTTGCACTTTGGCTCATACCTAGATCACAACATTGCCCAATGATGTCTAAACTCACATCAGAAGGCTAAACGAGACTTTTGCTTTGCTTCCGGTGGTCCCAATATGCAATACAACCAAGTGATCAATCAATATGACTACAACTCATTCACTCCAGGCAGGACTCACCTTCTCAGGTATGTAGACTCTGCAAAAGCGTCCGCCTCAAAGCCATTTGCAACACCGCGCGTCTTTCCGTTGACCGTTTCGATGAGGGCCGGTGGGTCGTCTGAGTTCAGCATCCCTTTGTGAGCGTGTGAGGCCGGGTCGCACACCTCCCTCCCGTCCCTCCTCACCCACTTGGATGGCAGCTCCTCCACGTTGCCGTAGCGCTCCGCCAGTTCCCGTCTCCGCTCGGCCTTGTAGCGGGCGATCCGCTCGGACCTGGGCTCCAGGACTGGGTTCTCCATGGTGTCCATGCCCTTTCAGAAGGTCTCAACTGATTCTCTGCTCCTCTGAGAATGACAAGGCATTTAAGGAGTGGGAAGCAGATGTGCTGTTCTTTCTCCACTTTTCAGCTAAGACACAACACAAGAGCAAAGCCTTCTCAAATGACACCAGGTTCGCTGTAGTCTTCAGCAGCTTGATATCTTGAGAGACTCCACTAATCACAAGTTGCATACTAATTAGTGCCTTGGTGGGTGAGGTGTTCCTCCTTAAACGGAAGGAAGCAAAGAGAAAATTAGCTACAGAAATTACATCATCCATGAAATACTCCCTACATTACAGAAATCCCCGTTTTTCTCCAAGTACATCCTTCATTTAAGTCTCTCTCCTCTTTCTTGCTGAAGTCCATGTAAGACGACCTGTTCCAGCCCACGGTGCCATGCAGGAATCTCCCCTTGCATTGAAACCCAATACCACAGCAACTCAGCTCCACTCTGGATCCAGGCCTTGATGGCACTGAGTCTGCAGGCTGTCCTGTCTCCTCAGTAAGAGCTTATACCTTCTACAGTAAGTCACTTAACTTAAGCTGAAAGGGAGCTGTATTGCTCAGGGTTTAACCAGCAACCTGCAAAAGCCAGTTAGGCCGTTTGTTTGAATACTTCTACATTGTCAAGAACAGAGGTATCTGGATTTTGAAATACTCCCTGGGCAACGTGCACACAGACAAGCAAAATGGTCCTTGTTGGCTACACGGTCACCTGGATGTGTATACACAACACTAACACTAACAAGGCCTGAAGCCATGAACCATATATAAACATTGACTTAACCAGATTTGCATTTTAGGAGAGTAGCCATCAAAAATATATCTATGTGTGTGTTCACAATTATGTACAAACATAAATGCGTGTTTGTGTGTACATGTGTGTGTGTGAATGCGTCTGAGAGAGAGAGAGAGAGAGAGAGAGAGAGAGAGAGAGAGAGAGAGAGAGACACGGATGGCTAGCTAACACAGATGAAGAAGAGCCCCGCTAGCTTAGCTAACACGGAGGAAGAAGAGCCCCGCTAGCTAACACGGATGGCTAGCTAACACAGATGAAGAAGAGCCCCGCTAGCTTAGCTAACACGGAGGAAGAAGAGCCCCGCTAGCTTAGCTAACACGGAGGAAGAAGAGCCCCGCTAGCTAACACGGATGGCTAGCTAACACAGATGAACAAAAGCCCCGCTAGCTAACACAGATGAACAAAAGCCCCGCTAGCTAACATGGATGAACAAAAGCCCCGCTGGCTAACATGGAAATTACAATCGTATAAGAATCAAGACAAGCGGGACAAAGACATTATATATAGAATGATTGTATAATTGACAATAGTAGTGCCGTAACTGTCACAGTGCTGTTTATGTTATATGTTGTTTATGTATTGTTCTTATGCTTTGGCAATACAAATGTGTTTTGTCATGCCAATAAAGCACTATTGAATTGAATTGAATTGACAG
>CABFOS010024692.1:0-15868 GCA_900660315.1 Diretmoides pauciradiatus | reverse complement strand
GTTCAATATAGTCCAAGCTCAGTTACCATGGCAACTTATGCCGGCAAACTAGCCTGGTCCGGACCAGGCTAGTTTGCCGGCATACGTTGCCATGGTAACTGAGCTTGGACTATATTGAACTCAGTTTATGGAACCGAATCCACTGGAAATGAGTCAGACTTGCCAAAACAAGCCTGGCTTATTTGGTGAGCTCGCTTTATGGAATAGGGCCCAGGTTCCTTAAATAACAAACTATAATACATGAAACAATATTTTTATGTATTTAAATTCTTGTTTAAACTTGTAAAAGTAAATTTTGTTTCAAAATTATCTGTTTATATAGACAAGGAATTATGGGAATAATGCGCTGCTTAGGGAAGAAATTCTAATTGAAAATAAATATTGTACTGCATTGGCATCAGGGTTCCTGATGTTGTGATCACACAAACATACACAGAGTCAAAGAGAGAGACAGACACTAGATGGGGCTATATGATGCCCAATATTCCCACCAGTTTATCATATTTAACTACTTGCAGACACACATTAACCACATACATGTAGGCCAGCAGTTTACAAACCTTTTCACGTCAGGAACTCCAAAATAGATTTTTTTCCACAGACCCAGGGACCCGGGAAGATAAATATAATAGATATAATAGATTTGGTACATAACTATGTATTAGAGATAGGGACTGGACTTGGACTTGGATCGGCCTCAAGTTGTAAGTTGAATAACTTGAGACGTACTTGACACATGGAGCTGAAACCCTTATTTTTGTGCGGTTTTCTTCTTTTACGTTTCCTGTTTCTCAAATTGCTGTGAGATAGTACATGACAGAAATATGAAATTTGATAGAAAGACAAATAATGGTCTACAAATGCTTCACAATAAATTTGACCCCAGTTAGCCTGAGGGGAACTCTTTGTTGTAAACTAAAAGGCCATAAAGCCTATGCTGTAAGTCCCATTGACACATAACTTGGTACACATATCTTGCTCTACGAATATGCTTCAGGGACCCTCAAAGTCGACCATATTGGATTTTTTTGCAAATGATTGTTTTTTCTTTCATTCATTTTTTGGTGCATCAACAACTTTCAAAAGGGACCTCGTCACCTCAATATACAATGCGGTATAAAGGAGCTCAATCGGATAAACAATATGACCAATGAACTTGAGGAGGCGCGACTTAATACAAAATTGTCTTTCTTGACTGTTTGTCCAATCATCAGAAAATTGGTACAGATGATAAGTTGGGTTAATGAAGCATCTGCACAGCCGCATTTTATAAACAATCCATAGGGGGCGCTACAAATGGCCAAGTTGACCAAATGATACATTTGGTACATATGCTCTGAGCCAAATAAAAGCAGAAGATGAAGATTGGTCAAAGTTGGCGTGGTGTATAACCCAAGGTCGGCTCAGACTGTCACTGTGACAATTGTTGAACTCTTCAGAAAGCTCTTGGATATGCATGAGAAATGTCATGCAAATCCGTCAAAGCTGCGCTGAATAATGGCGGCACTTTGAATGTTGAGGGGCAGATTCAGAAAAGTTGACAATATTCACAGAAATGTTAAAAAATAAAAAATACATTGAGAATATATCGGTTATTTTAAGAATCAAATGCAATTATTTCTCGTAGGTTGCGTGTAATTCTGTTTAGTGTTCATAAAAAATAATGAGTGAAACCCGGAAGTGACGTAACCGAAAGGGGGCGGGGCAGTCGCTTGTTTGTAAACACGAGCAGACATCACGCGTTCAGTGTCTCTGCCTGTGAGAAGCTAAACCTATCCCCTTGTTAACACATTTTAACGTAAGTGCGTTCAGTTATGTTCCAGAGTTTTACCATGTTGGTGTTATAGCTTCACTTGAATTCATATACAACATTTACAACTCTTTAAGGGCATTGCAAACTGACTGATACAGTAACATCAGTATACAATCCACCAAATTACCATGCCGCCTTACCTTAGCACTCTTTTATTATCTTTTTGACTGAGACTGTTTTGTCCAACTGTCATTTTGCTTAAATACTTACAAAGGTAGAGCTACAGATGTTAACTTTTGCCACTGCCAAGCAAGCTAGCTTGCTGGTTTGACACTTGCTAAGCTTGGCTAAGACACTAGCCATGTTGCATTTTATGGTACTATTAGCCAACTGTCATTGAACGGCAGACCTGTTTGTGCCTCATATGCAAGTTAGTCTTGCTGTCCCTTTTTCTCCTGTCTGTACTGAGTTCACTTATTAGCCTTAAATTCACTTGATGTAATTGGTTTTAGTATCACCAACCAACCAAAACAAACTCCATACTGAAATGTGACTTGTGTGTCACTGTGTTACACAAGTTAGTTTTCCAACCGTGTCATTTATTCTTAGCTAGATAAACTGAGAAGAAATGACATCTATTCTCCCAACATTAGCCTTTATGGGCTTGAACCCCAATATTGCCTCTTGTGGCTAACATATTTATAATTTGTTACATGATTTCACCTTCTCCCTGTTAATTTACAAGGGTCTTTGTTTTATCACATTGGGGTCATGTTGATGTTCTCGTTCTTGTTTAGGTGAAATGCTTGAATCAAATGAATGGATTCACTACTATATTTGAAAGTCTGTAGCTTCATCAACCTGATCGGGATCACTGCATGAAACTACTCTGCAAACAAGGTAAGGTAACTACTGCTCTGCAACATTAAAAAAGACACTCAGATAAGTAGGTAGCTTCCTTTTGATATTATAATGATGAATACTTATAGTGAGGACTATTCTTCTAGCGATAAGTTTAAATATTTACCCAACAGCCTGCTAGGCCAAAAGGCTGATCCAGTCAGCCCATTGAAGCTGCCGCTGAAACCAAAACTATATCATGTGAAAACATTTTGATTCCTTCTAAAATAAAACAGGTCATGGTCTTTTCTATTAAAGATCTTTTAAATGGAGGGCCGCCCAGGTAGTGTAGCGGTACATCACGCTGCCTACCAACCCTAAGGACGCAGGTTTGATCCTTGGGGTTGCTACCGGCTTGGCTGGGCGTCCTCATAGGCAATTGGCGAGGGGGTTTGTCCTGGTCGCTGCACTAGCATCTCCTACTGGTCGGTCGGGGCACCTGTTCGGTGGGGAGTGGAACTGGACTGAACTAACGTGTTCCTCCGCACGCGCTACGCCCTCTCGGCGAAACTCCTCGCCGACTGGTGTAAAAGAAGTAGGGGGAATTGGATATGTACAATTGGGAGAAAATGGGGTAAACCCCCCCCCTCTAAAAAAATGCAGACAGTGCATTCAAAAATATCAGCACCTACACAGCCAGCACATACTAGGAGTAGCACAATGTCATTCATTTAAGGGTTGATTCATTTAAGGGTTGATCTGCCTTGATTTACAGCTCAACTTTGGATTGGTACTAGACACATGATTACTAATGTGATATTGCCTATGAGAGTTATGTGCCATAGTGGCCAGAGACCAGAGCAGGAAGCAGCAGGTAGGTGCTTAGTGTCAAAGACACTAAAACAGGGGTGGACACTTTGACAGTTGTGGGGAACCTGTAAACTTCTGGGGTGGTTTTCCTATTCCCCTGATTGCATACCAAATAGATGTGCACCGCTTGATCACACTCAGCTGAGAGAATCACTTCCTACTGTATCATCGTAATGCAGCTCTATTGCACTGCAATGCAACTGATCCTGGGTTGGATTTATTTTACTTGTACATTGATCAAACATGCGGTAACTAAAGTGAATGTTGTTGTACCCTGTTTTTTTGCTCTTTGTAAAGCATGAGATTTTATGTTATAAATTCTGTGTTGTAATACTGTAAAAATGTAATAATACTTATAATATTTTAATCAATAACCACGCCTGATCAGTTTCCTCTCAATACATTTGAGGCAGAGGATCTTTGCTGAGAACTGCAGTGTGCAGCACCATAAATGCACTAGGGATTAAGTGTGATGACAGCGTCAGAGAGGCTCACAAAGTCTGCTGTGCCTTTATTGGGGGCCGGCGAGGGTCTTAAGACACATTGCAGACCACCCCCATTGAGTCGCTTAAGAAGGGGGATCTGCAGTGGCTGTCACGCAACCCCAACACCCCCAGCAACGTAACCCAGCACCTCCTTTGGGAAGCTGGTGTTAGGTGTGGGACAGTTGTAATTTACCCCAATGACTGTTCTCATGTCCACCAGTGCCCCGTTGGGACTATGTCTGTCTTACTATGTCTGGCTCACCATCAGCCTATCATCTGGTGGGACAGTTTGAGCAGACAATCACTAAGAGCTTTCTGGGCTAGCAAAGCCCTAGGTAGAATTTGGTAGGTACTGTAGGTAAGGTGTAAATAGTTTGGGCCATTGGCTCCTACTGGTCTTGTACGTGGGTTTCTGGTACTGTTGTACACAGGTTGTCAAGGGATTGTACTTCACTGTCTCTCTGTGGTGTGTCTTGCAGAGTCTTTGCACTTATGGATGAGAGAGAGTGGACAGATACAACAGAGAACGAAAGGTTACAAGGTAACAATTGTTCTCTGAGTGAGGCGCTCTGTGGGGGTTGAGTCGTATGAAATTTGAATCTGTAGCAGGGGAGCATTAGTCTCTTCACTCAGAGAGCAATGGTTTATTACCTTGTAATGTTAATTTCATCTAGGTTAGCCCTACCCAGATTCAATTATGTTTCATTTTATCAAACATTATTATATATTGAGAATAATAATAATTTTAAACATTTTACAGATTTGAGGTAACTAGCATATATTAATATTGGAACTGTATTAGATTTTAAAAAACAAAAGAACTTTACATCTGCCCTCGGTTTTACATGAATTTTATATAGTTGAAAATCATGTTTGCCCAGGACAGTCCATAAAAGGAATTGCTGATCTGTTGAGCCCCAACATAATATAACTTTCTGAAATGGTCCTTAATACTTAGTACCATAGTACTAAATACCATAGTTCTTAATACCATAGTACTAAATACCATAGTACTTAATTCCATAGTACTAATACCATAGCCAGACCCATGGTATCCTCTGTCTACTACTACTTCTCATTTTCTTAATTCAAGAAAATGCAAAAGCCATTTAAAAATGCACGTAACCTGTTATGCTTCTTGCTAGAAAGAGCGTGGAAACAACACACACCTCTATGTATTTAAAGCACAGTACACATATGTAGTTGTCAAAGCTTTGAACTGCAGCACCTTGACAGAAAGTGTTTGTGAATATCAGTTGAACATTTGACATCCTTTTTTTAAATCCAACAACCCGCCAATGTAATAACCGATAATACGACTATTTCAAACATGATATATTAAAGATAGCTCAAATAATTTAATATAGTCTTGTAGCACTTCTTGTCCTCATAGATTTAGCCTGTTGCCTTTGAACAACAGGGCTAGTCATCCTGACCTCTAATAGGGTCTGACACAGCTGTCACGAGTTAGTGAGGCCACCACATAGTCTTGAGATGGGCTAAATTGGCTCGAGAGTGAAGAGGACAAGGGAGCGTGTGTGTGTGCGCACTGCAGCAAATACAGCAGTCAGCCAGGTAAGATCATACTGTAGCTGCGCCGGAGAGACAGATGTTGGCGTTCGTACGTGCATTAGCCTGGTCTTATACAGGTCTGATACTCAGGACCGAATAAACCGTCCAGGGTACACATTATTTACCTGACTCACTCTTGTCGTCAGTACAGTGTATAGGCAACTGGTGTCAAATAAAAGATTCTCTCGACATTGTAAATGTTTAGATTCTTCCTTGGCCCAAGTGATCACGGCTTGGTCCTTTTGGAAAAGAGGGAAGTGAGAGCTAGAGCTATTTTAAGCTATTTTAGGCTAGCTTATGCCCAAGTGAGAAATCAGGTGACATTTTCAAAAGCTTCCGTGAACCCCCCCCCCATCCCCTTTAAAAAACTGAAATTTCAACACCAGCAGGACATGCATTATTGCTCTACTAGGCCCCCCATAACACTGGTATCATTATCACTGATGCAGAGAATTACTCTATGTAGTTTTGAAAATGAAGAATTTGAAGCCTGAAACACCCAAGACATGCCACAGCTTTCCTCTAAAGAACTGGAATATACTGTAGCGCCAGCTTGATGTGTATCTAGCGAGAAGTACACGTGTGCCTCTCTATTTCGGCTTTGAATAAGCTTGACTCTAAATTAGTTGGAGGGAGTATGTGCTTGGCTCAAAGGCTATAAGTAAACAAGGGTCTGAACTATGAAACCGGCCTCAGATCATCACGCATCTGCATCTGCATATCATGAAAATAGACATGAAAAACTTCAGTGGTTGTTTCCCCCTATTTTCTCCATCTGCTTGTTACTATTGGACTGACGATACGATATCGAGGAACTGGCCGTGGTTATGGGCTGCTGACCTCTAGAAAGGTTGCAACCCCAACTGCTTTGATCTGTCAAAATAAGAGGTGTAAAAAGAAGTGTTGTGCCGTCAATATGGCTGAAATGCTCAAACTAAAGCTGACAGTCTGCACTGAGTCAAAAGAATGAATGCATTACTTCAGTTTTCTTCTCCGTGAAGTGTTTGAACCATACACTCAACAAGAAAAGGTCTCTGCATCGTATCCACAAGAATGCACCTAAGTGCAGAAACCCTCATAGTTCTACATTGTTCTTTCTTCTTTTTCTTCTTTCTGCTTCTGCTCTGTCTTGTAGCTGTTTGGGAGAGAGGGAGGGGAGCTACAGGGAGGAGGAGGGAGGTGGAGTAAGGTCCCACACAAGGGGAGCCAGCAGGAAAGGAGCTGTGTTCATTTCATACTGTGCACCTCTGTTTGAGGCGTGCTGTTTATGCCTCTCTGTTTTTATGCGCTACGAGTCAGCGTGCACCTGCGTCTTTAAACACTCACGGGTCTCTCCGTCTCATTCCAAACTCGTTGTTTATCAGTGTTGTCATGTCAGTAGCTCATGCAACAATCAGCAGGAGAGAGGGCAGAACTGGATCTGGAAGACTCAGAATAACAAAAGTCCGGGCAGAGGAACTGCGTTTGGAAAGTTTCTTCCTCCATCTTGAGAGGAAAGACATCTGAGAAACAAACTTCACGGGCCAGAATGAGAAGCTGACAGGAGACAGACAAAGGTAAGTTCTTTACTAACAGCTGAAGTTAGTAGACTAAGTGTTCATTTCACCTGGAGTTATTATTTAAGACACTTCAGTAAACACTGTAGTATTGATATGAATTTTTGACGTGAGCTCTTATTTTTCTCTTTGTATATTTGTGTGTGTGTTTATGTGTGTGCGTGGCTGTTTGTGAGATGAGGGGTCTGTGGTTCATTTTTGGATTAGGTTCAGCTGCTCTGGTTCTCCCGGGGTATGTCTGTTTTTTTTGTGTTCATATGTTCAGACATCTCCCGTGTCCAGAAATAAACACACACACTCCAGCACACATGCTGTCACACACACTCTCTAGCACACACAGGATAAGCAGCAGTGGACAATGTGGTGCCGGCTCTCCACTGCATAGACAGGATTACTCCTCTTGGTTTAAGTAACTACAGTTTACGTGAGACCTAATCATCTGTTAATACGACAAATTCAAAATGATTACAAATGAAATAATCTCATAAACAACTCTAGAGTGCTCTAACATAGCACAATTGGCTCTGACTCGATGGAAATTTCAGCATAGTTGAAGGGTTTCTCTGGGAACAATGTCTTGAATGGAACATCATTAGGATAGTAACATGCATCTTGGCTGATCTGAGCTAATAGACTGCCAATGGTGTTGCAGCAAAAGACAGAAAATATAGCAATGCTAGTACATGACTGATTGCAGAGTGCAAAACTGATTTGCAGGGTGCCCAAAACTTCAGCTGCTGCCACGCTGTTGACATGCACACAATATTAATGCTTTTTGCTCAAAAATACCCAAGTACTAATATTTCTTGAGTCAAGTATTCAGTACACCTGCTGCAGTCCTATGTGCTCCTCAGTCAGAGTGCCAGAATTGGCATGTCAACGCCCTGAATCTTTTACATATCTTTAATGCATGAATGTGAACTCTCACGTCTCACAGTCATGGTTTAAACTGTCACACTCATAAAAGACAATAGGACCATTTAAAAACAACAACAACAACAACCCCAACAACATAGAACCAAACAACCAAAGCAAATGCAATGTAGAGACATCTTGTTTATTTTTCAGTACAAATATCATTACATCTTAATTGCTACATCATATACTTGTGACAATGGGATAACCAGCTCGATATTAACTACTTAATATGAACTCACACGATTTTGTACCCACAGAATGGCTGGCCATCAACCCTAGTGTGTATCTGGTGTGAGTTAGTTAGCAGTTTGGAAACCTACATGCTGTCCAAGGATATCCTGCAGGGAAACAGACTAAAATAGCCCTCCTATTTTTTCACAGGTCTCTCCAAATATAAGTACCGTTGAAAATACTAACCAGTGTAAATTTCACCGAGCCGTGGCACTATATTTAGTGATCTTGTGCACAATGCTGTGGGTTTAAAAAGCTTAGAAAGTTGAAGAACTCGGGGATGGGCACAAGAGAAGAAAAGACACAGAGACAGAGAATGATGGACAGAGGTGTACTGAGTTACCAGACCTTTTGCTATATAACGTCTTTACATGAACAGAAATGGAGATTCAGGCACTGTACTGTAGAGCAGGAGTGCCAGAAAACATGATAAAAACGTGGTGGGGGTTGTTGTGAGGAGAAAGGCATGTTTCAGACTCGGCATGCCTTACATTCTTAGTTACTGACCTCTATGGAAAATAACAACAGGCATGTTTGAAGGTCACACTGCCATGGCCAGTGGCTGTGGCTGTGGCTGACTGGTCACTGTTACCAGGGTGTTGCTGTGCACGGCGGAATATTCTCCACATGACTTGATGATTAGAATCCTGGTGCTGTTCTGTAGGATTGTTGAATATGACTATTAATTATGATGATCGGTGAAGGGAAGGGGGATATTACACGTTGGTGAATAAACAACACGAACAATTGTATTATAATAAGAGAAGGCTAATAACAGATTTCTACACTGCTCCTTCTTAGTCATGATCTAAGAGTTTTCCCATGGGTAATTTAGTTTGACACTTCTCACACTCCATCGGTTGAGCCCATTAGCCCTAACATTTTATTTTTTTATAGTTGGGGCTAATGCAGTTCAGTGCAGTGTAAAAGGAGCTGTTTACAATAGGACAACATTTGAAACCCACTGGGAATTGGTGTCATTTGGTAACAAAAAACTCTAAAAAGGACAAAGGGTTTGTTGTTTATATCCATACACTGTCTACATATGGGAAGCAGATATTTTGTCCAGAGAATGAGCAAGTGATCAACAGAACAGAAACAGAAATGTTTCTCTTTCTTTGGCGTTGATGTATCACTGACGTATCACATTTTTGGGTTTGAACGTCAAGGTCGGGCAATCAGGTCAGTCTCGTTGTGCTTGGAAAATCAAAGGCTCAGTAGTGATGCATCACAGGCCAAACTTAAGCTCAGAGTCTGGCAATGGGCAAAAGGATAGGACAAAAAAACTGTTTCACTGCCACTAGTGGCATGTGGCTTAGGACTGAAAAGGCATTATCATTGTAGTGATCACACACCATTTCACTGAACGGCTCAGAATAATCCCTAAACAAACCAAAGTCCAAGGCAATAGTGGCAATGAAAACGTCGGATTAGCTGATGGCATAATACAAGAGGAACGACCGTTAATAATCAGAAGTCTCTCTCTCTCTCTCTCTCTCTGACAGAGCAGTTTGTTTCATGTTGATGCGACTGTCATGACGAGTCAACCATGTGGTACAGATCAGCCCATAAAAGTGAGGCTGTGGGTGTTGGTGCATGTGTACGCTTGTATGAGGTTTTTTTCTTGATGTTTGCATTCAAAAAACCTCTTAATTGCACTTTAGTGCTGACAACAGATACTAGTATCCCATCTAAGCATAGAATAGTAGGAAGTAAGGAGTAACTTAAAACTACCCGTTGCTTAGGGCAAATATTCAAGGGATAATGCTTTTTGTGCTAAACTACTTGAAGCTTCTCCTATTTCTCATTTCCTCCCCCTTTTTCCGCACCTTTCTTTTCCCATGTAATGATCTTTCCCCTCTTTGTGTGAAGAGACATTTATGCCTGAGGACAAAGCACTTATGCAAAAGTTTTTATACATTTGTATGTTCACATATTGTTTGCCATTTTGATTTGAAATTCAGATAATTTTCAGACTCAGTTTCCTACTTTAAAACGTGTTTAGTTTAAGTTGTAGTATTTCACCAGCCAGACCAATAAACACTGAAGAAACGTTGAAAAATATATACTTATATCAGTGTATTTATATTTAGTGTGGGACATTATTTATTAGAGAATTCAGTGACATGAAATCTGACATCCTTCCAACAAGAAATGAGCCGCTGCATAAATCAGGTTTTCGATCTGTCTTTTAAAACAACTGCACATACCACTCTGGTTGAAATATAACTTTTTTATTACTGAAATAACTAATAATACTACACAATTTTAAAAAACACTGCATTATTTTACTTAAAACACTTCTTTTATAGCTATACTATAACTTAAGTTGGATGGAATGTGGAGAAAAATGTGTATATGTTTTCCACTGTTGCATTTTTTCATGAAATGATGCAGTATTGTTCTTTATGGAGCCATATCCCGGTGTCAGGTCAGTGGGCTGAGATGGCTGGTCTGAACCTGCTCTAGGACAGCCCCTCGTAAAGGAAACAACTCTAATAAACTAACCCCTGGCTTGCCTGCCAGACCACACGCTTGCTGTCAGTTGTAAAATATGACCAAACTGGTTCCTTCTCTTTCTTCGCCCCCTCTACCCTTTTGACCCCTTCCCATGTCTTCTTCTCCCTCTCTATCTCGTTTACCTTTTGCCTATTTCTTCCCTCTCTGTTCTTGTTGGGCCTCTCTGCCTCGGCCAACTGCTTGCTTCCCTTTACTGTATGTAGTCCTTTTAGCTCTCTTCCCTTTCTCTCATTTCAGCATGCAGTTGCCATTCTGCATTGGTCTAAGGTATGGCAAGGTGTTGCAGTTGCCATACGTCTGCCTATGTTAGCTATTCGGTGGCAAATAGACTATACAGTAGATATACTATATGACCCACTGGTCCTTCTGTCTGCATGGAAAACCAAAGACTCCAGTAGTGAAACAAAGCCAGCAATCCTCCAGTACAGGCTGAGTGAAAAGAGGAAACAGAGTGAAACCAGACAGTTTTCAGCCCTTCATGACACATAATGAAGTCAGTGACTGTGTCAACTTGTTTGAATGACCATCAACGCCCTCCATCTCTGCACCATCTCTTTTAAGTTTTTATTGCACTAGTATCTGTGCTTCAAAAGTCTACAGAGCCCGGGATGAAGTTAATTTATTACCACTTGTCAGATCCACACTTGAACTACTCTGTAGTTACCATTGGAATTTCTTTCAATGCAGACACTACAACTTTACGCTGAAGAAATGGCAGCTTCATGATGTAACTTGAAGCAGGCATAATCGGCCTCAAACTCACTTATTGATGGCTTGTCATCTTTTCACAGGAAGGTTCAGTCTGCGTCTTTGCAGCCTGAAGTGCTATTTGTAAAGACGGCTACGGTCACTGTACTGTGCAGTACTTGCATACTGGCCAGATCTTTTTCTGGTTTGCACAAGGCCCCACAGTGTCAGTCTCAGTAACCTGGTGGTTGCTTCTGAGAAATCTGGCTATTGACCAGAGAATAGGACCAAAATAAACAACATACTGAGAGGGGATTAAGAGTGTTGGAGAGCTTCTAGGATTACAGCCCTCAGAACATATCCAGATGTTCCCTTCCTGATCCTCCTCAGGTAACACCCGTGACAGAGCTGTAGTGTGGAGAGGAGCTATGAGAGAAATGCATACATACAGGACTGCACTGTGTGAACGTCTTAAGCACTTTGAAACTCATGCCTTCAAACTGGTTTGGTCAACCTGCTAGAGAGTGTCTCCCTCTAGGTCCAGTCCCTGTGGCTGCAGGGTTAGAGAGAGGTCCTGTAACTCATTACTCACTCGCACCGTTAAACCTGTACTTCAGACTATTTATTGTTCCTGCAGTCAGAGTCGTAGTGTTCCTATAGACATTCACATTATTAGGAAGAAAGAAAGATGAATAAATAGCATGTGATTGATAGCTTTTTTGTTTTTCTGTGCTTTTTGTAGACCACTTTGACCATCCCACCTATAACCGAGATATTTTTTACTTTACTTACTGCACTTTTATTTTACTATTTATCAGTAGTGTTTTCTATTAGTTTTTATTGTTGATACTGTACAATCAGTTAGGTTTTGTGGAGAGTTTGTTAAAATGTCAAATCAGCCATTTGATAAAACAGTCTATCTTCTGAGCTGAGCTGTCTCTACACCCTCATATCAACCGTTATCTTTTAGCATTATGTCTTAGCGTGACACCAAATGAAGCTCAGCTGAGCTGCCATAGGCTGCCTGGCTGGATTTGTTAAGTACTTTGGACTTGTAGTCATGGTTGTGCTGTATAAAAAGTAGCTCTCTCTGAAAGATTAGCTGCCGACGGGTAGGGAGGACGTGCTCAGCTCTGTTCTTCCTTTGCACTGTGCTATTGGCTATTTGGCTAAGAGACTATATCCAAAAATTATGATAATCCAAAATCTAATTTCAAATATTGCCTCACATGATCCTATTCATCAAAGGAAAGTTGACTGGGTATGCATGCACCTTTTCAGCAGCTTCACATTCAAACACCGTGACCACTGAGCACCTCTACTGCAGGTCAAGTGGTTGTTGAGGGAAGGGAGAGCCCCCTTATTTATTTCCCCCTACACAGATTTGTCCAGGGATTCTAACCAGCAACCTTCCTGTCACACAAATCCCTTTGTGACCTCTAGGCTAAGTGCACAAAAGTGATGAATCAGCCTTGTGCTTGAGCAAAAATTCACCTGTATAAAATCTGACTGAAACACCTGAGGTCATATGTGTGAATGTGTGATAATAACTTCACACCTGTTAGTTTAGCAGTTGGATGAGGGCTATGGTGAGTAATGAAGTAATGAATTTCTTTTTTTTAATTATATTCAGATGCTTCTTTGCCGGTGCATGACTTGTTTCCCTGGCTATAAGGAAATATGAGCAAAGTTCAGCCAACTGGAAGTCACAAGGGTATCACAAATGTTGGTTGAAATCTGTCACAAGAAGGATGAAACAAGGTGTTCTACTTAAGGTGAAAATATTGAAATTACAGTTGCTCTTGTAACTCCTACTTATTTAGCATTAGCAATGGCCAAATGTTCATGCTCATGTTTGCAGAGCAATTACCGCAGAACCACACCACAGCCCTTCCAAATTCACCTGCTTCTGAAATTACCCTCAGGAAGAAAATCATCGTATGCAAAACAACAGGACCTTTCATATTGTAAGTGGGGTACCGCAAGTTTTGTGTGAGATGAAGATGCGCACGATTGTAGGACCTGTTTGACCCAGATAGCTCAGTTGGTAGAACATGAGACTTTGTCTCAGGGTTGTGGGTTCGATTCCCCACATAGTGTCAACTATCACCTGTGTAAGTCGCTTTGGATAAAAGCATCTGCAAAATGACTGTAATGTAGGATGATCTAATTTCCCCTCCATTTTCTCCATTTTCTGTAATATGCACCGTCACGACAAGGAAGAAACTGGAGGGTCATGTGTAGCAGCATAGAGTGGATGTGGATTTGAGCCAAGAGGTAGGGTAGTGCATTGATTAAAAGTAGTCTTTTACTCTCCCAGATAAGGTCATACAGCTCATACCTTTTGAGAGGATTTTGAGCGTTCAGATCTAAAATTGTGCTGGCACAGAAAAATATATTACTTTTTTTCCACTGAGATAGTTGGGGAAATGGTACTGTTCCCCATGACACCCTGGAGCCTGTAGTAGTTCTAACACATTACATTCATATTACATGTTTTTCATGTACCACTCACAGGGCAAAGAGGAGGACGTATACAGGGGATGATCACCGCTGATCCCACTCAGTACACATCAGTTGTTTATTGTGCATTGTACCGGGTTGGGTGTACAATATTTTGTAAATGCTAAATTTATTTATTTAGATGCTTTTCTAGTCTTTTCTAGTCCTCTAAAGACCACTCAAAGCGCTTTTTACAATTTTTACACTTCACATTTACCCATTCACTCCCACATTCATACACCAATGGCGGCGGCAGCCAGGCAAGGCGCCAACCTGCTCGTCAGGAGCAGTGAGGGGTTCAATGTCTTGCTCAAGGACACTTCGACACGCTGCCGGGAGGAGCCTCGAACCGGGAACCCTCCCATTTCCAGACGACTGCTCTAGCGCCTGAGCCCTTGGTTGTAAAATCTTTCTTACTCTTCATCATGCTATATTCCTACTGCATGTAAAAACTCCAATTTGTTCAAGCCTGGGCCTTATCATAGGTCATCACATGGGTGCAATTAAAAATGACTTAGGTGCCAGGGAGGCTGAGGAGTCAATTTAGCATACTTGTCCATGACTAAATACTTACCTGATCACTGACATGTTAAGCCACACCCATCTGGTACTCCAAATAGCTTCAAACAAATACTAGTTAGTATTTTCAAACACCAATGACCCATATCTAATTACTACATGGTATTTAATCTAATTTTTGGATCTGTCTTGGGTGTTCTCATGTTCTGGTTGCATACTGTATATCCCCATGCTACTGCTTAAAAAATGTATGGGTCTTTCCCCGAAGACAATGTGGTAGGAGTTATAATGCTGTATTCATATGTGGACGGGAAGGGCCCTCATGACCCCTGCTGTCCTCTCCCTCTCCTTCATGATGATTATATAACAGAATGGGATTAATAAAGGTAGTAGAAGATGAATAAGAAGATAGCTTATAGAGAGCTGGAGACTTGCATAGTGACTAGAGAGTATGGTCACAGAAAAGCAGAAGGGAGAAGGTTTGAGTGGGGCTCATTAATCTTCACAGCTATATTTCCATGGTTGAGAAAGACTGTTCGTCCATCTTGTCTCCTGGCAGGTACTTACTTCAGTGTACGCCCTGTAGTCCGACTCTATCAATCACCCCATCGCCTTCTGCATCCTCTGGGACCTTTTATACCTACGTCTAATCCTAGCCCCGAAGTCAGTATTCATAGCCAGTACATCCAAAGGCTCAGAACAACTCTGCTCCAAGCCGCACAGACATATATGTCAGGACTCAGGTCAATATAGTGGATAATAGAATTTGCCAATCAAGTTTCACTGTCTTGATCAAGATAAATTTACAATATACACCTTGAAGGTCATGGGGTCAAACTACTTTGTGTTACTTTAATGTGTGTCTGTGTGTGTGTGAGTGAGTGAGTTTGAGCGAGAGATGAGCATGAACAGTATTGCGAAACCAACTTTGGCTATGTAGTTAGCACAGTCAATCCATGTAATAAACACAATATGAACATGTTAACTGGGCTGGATGTGGGCTACAGGGACCAGACACCCTTCATTCTTACTCTGACCGGCTAAATGTAAACACTGATGTTTCCCTGAGAACATACAGGGAAGATGAATGCTGCTTTGTTTATTAATACCCTAAACCCTAAATATTTCTAGTGCTCCAGTCAGTGTCATGATGAAAAATAAGAAATCTCCATGCTACTAATACATGCCACAAACATGAAATACTATATGAATTGTTGAGCCACAAAAAAACACAAATTTGATTGTGCAACAGTGTTGGTTACACATCTCATCTTTTGAAGCCTAATTTTGATACAAAATATTTGATCAGTCTTCCTATTTTTGGATTAGATATATTTTTATCCTGTTTTTTACTATCTGGGCATTTGAGAAATTGACAGCATATCAAAGCTAAGCTTGTTTTATATATATATATA
>CABFOS010024691.1:0-15286 GCA_900660315.1 Diretmoides pauciradiatus | reverse complement strand
GTGTGAGAGAGTGTGTGTGAGGGTGCGTGGGTGTGTGTGTGTGAGGGTGTGTGTGTGTGTGTGTGTGTGTGTGTGGGTGTGTGTGTGTGTGTGGGTGTGTGTGTGTGTGTGTGTGTGTGTGTGTGTGTGTGTGTGTGTGTGTGTGTGTGTGTGTGTGTGTGTGTGAGTGTGTGTGTGGGTGTGTGTTTGTGTGTGTGTGTGTGTGTGTGGGTGTGTGTGTGTGTGGGTGTGTGTTTGTGTGCATAGGATTCTGCCAAGGCTGCAGAGGCTCTTTTGCTGGATAAAGGGGCCTTTCTTCCATCTCACAAGTACCTGGTGGATAAAACCCGGGCCCTGCACAGCAATGGTACAACGATTGCGTCTTTATCCTCGTCACTGATTTAACATTTCTGAAAGCCATTTGGAGTGAAAGAACAAAGTGCATTCAATGATGTGTTGGTGTGAATATGCACTCATCTACAAAGTCACTAATGTGCCTTAGAATGCAGGCAGTTCACTCGATATCAGCTTAATGGAACAGTCTCTTTGTATCAAGGACATAAGCTCAGTCGGTCGGCATGTGTTTTCTATCACTAGATGACGACCAGTCTGAGGATTCAGGTAGGGAGGTGGGCAGGCCGCCCGGCTCCCACTCCTCCTCCTCCCAAGTGGATGGCCGAGCCTCCCCCAGCCCCGGCCCCCCCACCCTGGACGGATTGTCCTCGAGCCACGATCTTCCCCGCCCCTTCTCCGTGTCACCATGCTCTGGGGACCGGCTGTCAGGAGACCACATCCTCCACAAGCAGCTCCTCTCCCCGCTCTTCAAAAAGGAAGGCAGTGGCCTCATGGCTTTCCCCACTGCCCTGTATGCAGCCAAAGCCGCCCTCATGTCAGCCAATCAGGGACCTGTGGGGCCAGGCGGCGTTGAAGCTGGCCTGCCCAGCGACCAATCAGAAAGTGGCAGCTCAACTGCAGGCGACGAGGACCAGCTGGACACTGCGGAGATTGCCTTCCAGGTGAAAGAGCAGTTGCTGAAGCATAACATCGGCCAGCGTGTGTTTGGCCACTACGTGCTGGGCCTCTCCCAGGGCTCGGTCAGTGAGATCCTGGCCCGGCCCAAACCCTGGAGGAAGCTGACAGTGAAAGGCAAAGAGCCTTTCATTAAGATGAAGCAGTTCCTCTCCGATGAACAGAACATCTTGGCTCTCAGGACCATCCAGGTCCGCCAGAGAGGTGAGTGGACAAGACAGTGGCAAAGAAATGATAGTGACAGACAGGGAAAATTTGAAAAACATACCGGCTCAGCCAGCCAACAAAGTACTTAACTGAGTGTCCAAAAGATGGACGCGACGTCATGCCAGTTGCAGTGTTTTAGAGCAGATTTAGTCATGCAGTCTCATTTTGGTGCCTTAGCTACTGAACCTTTGTGTGTTTAAACCTTCTAATCTACTTGGACCTCATCCCTAACTTCTCCGTGGCTTCCTGTGCCATGTTTGTAGTGTTACTTTTAAACTTTGTTTTCTCCCTAGATTCACAGCTTTTGAAAGTTGAGCTTCCCGTATACTGCAACCTCAGACAGCACGCTCTCAAAGGCTGCCATTGATCTACCAGTCAAAAGCAAAGCCTTGGAACTGCTCTCTGATCAACCATCCCACTCACCCCCTCCTCCCGCTCTCTATCTCTCTCTCTGTTACCCTCTGTGGCAGGGAGCATCACTCCTCGCATCCGAACTCCTGAAACTGGGTCAGACGACGCCATTAAGAATATCCTGGAGCAGGCCAAGAAGGAGATTCAGTCCCAGAGGGGAGGTGAGAATGGCGCTGGATGTGATAAGTCATAATGAGTGATTATTTTTTTATTATTTTACTGTATCTTCTGTGTTGTCAGTTAAAGGTGGATTGAGTGTGCGTCAGTGTAAGTGTGTGGGTCTTTGTTGTTCAGGTGATGGCAGATCATCTCTGAACAGCTCATCAGGCAGAAGCAGTAATGGGGCAGGCAGCAGCTCTGATGACACCATCAAGACCATCCTGGAACAGGCCAGGAGGGAGATGGAGGCACAGCAGCAGGCCCTGATGGAGATGGAGGTCTGTGGTAGGGCCCCAACTGCCAGCACAGGGGCTCAGGTGGAACGTCTGGGGCCCCCAGAGCGCTCTAAAGGCCCGCCTTTACCCACCTTCATCAAACAGGAGGAAGGGGGCTCTGTTTCTTTGTGCATGGCCAACCCCATCACGGGCCCCCAGACCCCCCTCAGTGTCCTCTCCCCAGCTACTTTTGTCCAGAACATCATCCGCAAAGTCAAATCAGAGATCGGTGAAGTGGGCACCTACTTTGACCAGCACTGGTCTCTGGAGCGCGGGCCAATGGGGCTGGGTGTTGGAAGTAGCTCTCGGCCCTTCACCTCCATCTCTCCCTCCCAGTCTTCCTCCTCCTCCGGGCCGTCTGCCTTGCCCCGGGCCTGGCCCCGTCTGGAGAACGGCGAGGGCCTCCCCAGCAGCGAGGAGGCCTCCGCCGCCGAAGATGAGCCAGTGCTCGGTCGGTCTGTGGAGGTTAAGGTGGAGTCAGATGCATCAGGAAGCGGAGAATCCCCAGGCCCCAGCCCTGGGCGGCTTTCCTACTACCCAGCATACATCCCCCGCACCCTCAAGCCCACCGTGCCCCCCCTGACCCCAGAGCAGTACGAAATGTATATGTACCGGGAGGTGGACACCATTGAACTGACCAGGCAGGTGAAGGAGAAGCTGGCAAAAAATGGCATCTGTCAGAGGATCTTTGGTGAAAAGGTCAGATGTTGCTCCTTCATATCAATATAAATATAGAGATGCTGCAATACAACACATCCTGCAGGTGCAAGGCATGCACACTATTAAGAATGATCACAATTCATATTTTGACCATAATGCGATTGATAAGATGTATTGATTGGGAGTATTAATATTGAAATATATCCTAGCATCATGATATGGAGTACTGGCAGATATTGTTCTGTGCCTTCTGTAATCATAGATACATTGGTATATGTATGTCCATGTTGATATTGATAGAAGTATAGATATGGATATATCTAACCCTAACCCAGTTTTAAAGGAGAAGTGTTTCCCAAAGCCATAAACCAGATAACTCAGACTCAAACCTGGGAACCTGTGATAGCGGCAATTTGGAGCCGCTCCACAGTCCGTGAATAGGAGACTAATTGTGTTATCAGTTCTGACCCAGAAAAAAATACCTTTTATTTTGAGAAAGTCCCTCTGGGTGTTCTCCTAGGCACGTTTGTCATGTTTCCCAATTCAGTCTCTCCGGAGCAGAGGGAGGAGAGATTACAGATTTCACAGAGCAGATTTTGCATCTTGATGATATCAGCGGTTCACGTCTTAATTCTCTGTCTTATGCCTTTTGGTGAGAGATGTTCATATATAAAGATATTGATTTGACGGTTTTAACCGTTTGCACTGAGATTATTATTATTTATCTTTTCAAAGCCGAATCTCAGAAAAACATATCATTCACTTTATTTTAATGTACCATGTTGGTTTATGACTGCACATATTCTCCTGATTGATGCATTGTGGACATTGTGCCGTCTTCAATTACTTGACCATAGCAGTCACTATGATAATAATAACTTAATGTGCTGTGGATCTGTTTTATTTCACCTTGATGAAGTGTGCTGCAGCTCTGACAAAGTTTAGAGCCACTGTGCTACATAAATACTTGTGGTATGTTGCTCCCCTCTAGTGGTTGTTTGCTGAATGTGTATCACTGAAGTCATGTCACATAGCGTACTAAGATGTACCCTCCCGTAGCAAAGACATCTCTTGCTTTCATTATAATAATTTGGAAAATCAGTTTCATCTCGGACTATAACGGCCTAATTATATTTCCGGTGTTAGTATTGTAGCATATGCCTTCAGTCACAATGCATTAACTTGTGTTGTGTTGGTACAGGTCCTGGGGCTTTCTCAGGGCAGTGTGAGCGACATGCTGTCTCGGCCCAAACCCTGGAGCAAGCTGACCCAGAAAGGCAGGGAGCCCTTCATCCGCATGCAGCTGTGGTTGCTGGACCAGCTAGGCCAGAGCCTCATCCATCTCCCTACCCAAGGCCACGCTCAGGGTAACACACCCACAATCATGAACGCATACGCACACAGAAGGCCTCAAAAATTACTGGAATGATTAAAAAAATACCACATTTTTCCAAACAACTTGGAACTGCATCGATATGTATTCCAAATGACCCGGTTCAGTCAAATTCACATATAAAATGATTTAATTGCATGTGTCAAAACATACATACATTTCCAGAGAGCAGCAATGTATTTAACTGGCTATTTCAGACGTAGGCTCAAAGAGATGAGGTCTACTGTAATTGCATGCATGCATCCAAGAGCTTTGATATTATGTTCAGGGCAAGCTAGTCAATTTTACTATATGACCACGTTTACATATTGTAGAACCTTGTGGTCTGTATACTCGTGGCCATGGTGCAGCTAACCTGCACCGATCCTCCAGCCCCTGCAGCCTGTTGTTTTGATGAAGAGGTATATTCAGGGATGAAGTGGAGGGTTAACCTACCTAGACTTTAAGGCCGATATCAATATTTGAGGTACATTCATAGTATACATCATAGTAAGTAGTAGTAAACTGATGTAAGTTCTATTAAGATAGATGAATAATGCTTTTCTCAAAATATAAATGATTTTTGTTTCTATTTGTGGTTGTTTCCCACACCACCTGGAGTTCATAGTTTACCCTTTGTTTACCTGATTATTTACCCCTACACTGGAGATGTATTTTCTGAGGTATAGTGTAATGTGAAACGACTGTTTACCAGACCATATTTGTGCCTTCTAACAACTGAGAACAGAAACATCTGAATTTTCCAAACTATTCCTTTCAGGGGCAGAGCAGCATTATGTCGTTCATTGTTTGTGCAATGCATGCAGTACAGTGTGGGACTTCTACAATGGCTGCATCCTGGCTAGAGCTTTATGTGTTGTTGTGTGATACACCTTCCCCACAGATAAAAGCCCAGTGACGGCCCAGTCCTCGCCCTCCCCACCCCCTAGCCCAGCAGACAGCCACCCCAGCCCGCTGGTAGAACCGGTGAGTCTGGCCCTGGAGAGCAGCAAGGAGAACCAGCAGCCTGAGAGCCTGGGGCTAGGGCTGCCCCCCCACCCAGAGGGAGGGAAATCCACTCCCAGTCTCATGGCTCTGAATCAGCCCACCACCCCTCTGGGCATCCAGGAGCTGGTGGCCATGTCCCCGGAGCTGGACACCTACGGCATCACCAAGAAGGTCAAGGAGGTGCTAACTGACAACAACCTTGGTGAGTCGGTGTAGGCTCAGCATTGGATTTTATGGTTAAACCTTCTGCATGCATAGACACGTGTTGCTTACACCGCTGTTTGTGTCCCACAGGCCAGCGTCTGTTTGGGGAGAGCATCCTGGGTCTGACTCAAGGCTCGGTGTCAGACCTGCTGTCCAGGCCCAAACCTTGGCACAAACTGAGCCTGAAGGGCAGGGAGCCTTTTGTCCGCATGCAGCTGTGGCTCAATGACCCTCACAATGTAGACAAGCTGAGGGATATGAAGAAGATGGAGAAGAAAGGTGGGTTTATGTAACTTTATGTAGTGCACTGTTCCAGTGTTTATATGTAATACAGTACAGTCTGACTTCAGAATTTGTTGGTTTTATATTATCCCCTTAAAGGCAGGGTAGGTAAGTTTGAAAAATAACATAGAGTTCAGAAAAATAAACCCTCCCCTCCCTCCAAAGCCCCTCTTCCCCTCTCGAACATGCACTACTATTAGTTAGGTAGGTAGAGAGACAGGTACTTCATCCAATCATTTCATGATACGTAGACAGGCAGGTCGGGCTGAATGAAATGATTGGACGTAGTTTTCCCGTCCTGCGCCCGCTAGAGACATCAATTTTTTTTTCATTTTAGTGTCAGATATCTTATATTATTGAGAGCTATTGGGATGGCCAGACAAATTCAACAAATATAACAAAAAAGTGTCTCTGAACAAAATGATCTACCCTGCCTTTAACGTTGATCTCTGTCTTCACGTTAGCCTACCTGAAGAGGCGCTATGGGCTGCTGAGCACCGGCTCAGACAGTGACTCGCCCAGCACTCGTTCTGAGTGTGTGAGTCCAGCTTTGGCCTCGCTGGACCTGTGCCCCTACAGCCAAATGAAGAAGCCCCGGGTGGTGCTGGGAGCTGAGGAGAAGGAGGCCCTGAGGAAGGCCTACCTCCTGGAGCCCTACCCCGCTCAGAACACCATTGAGATGCTGGCCTCTCAGCTCAACCTCAAAACCAACACCGTCATCAACTGGTTCCACAACTACAGGCCAGTCTGCATGTCCCTTACTAATGGTTGCTTCTGTTTGCATGAGTACTGTTACACTTACTGTATGTTGCTCTGGATAGGAGCGTCACCTGAATACCTGAAATGTAAATGTCCTCCACTGTGATACTTTAGTGTGCAGTCTGCCCTCAAGTGTCTAACAGCAGCGTTTGTGTGCAGGTCCAGGATGCGACGGGAGGTGCTCATGGGAGGTCTGCCTGACAATGACACCGATGCAGAGCACCATAGCTACTCCCCCTCAGTCACACGGAGCCCCCACTCTGACGGAGAGGAGAGGAGGCTGCAGCAGCCCTCAGGACACATCCACTCCAGTCGTCCTCTCAGCGCCAACACAGCACTGTCTCATGTCAAACAGGAGGCAATTGACAGGGAGGATGAGGGGGAAGAGGGGAGGGAGGGCTTCATGAGACAGTCAAGAGTCCAGTGCTTTTCCATGGCAGTACAATTCCCGCAGTTGAAAAGTGAGCACGAGGACTCCATCACTGGCTGTCGTGAGCCCCACCTGGCTGGCCAGAGCCTGAGGCAGGAAGAGGGGATGAGCAGCCAGGCTCAAGGGCTCTATCCGGGGGCAATCTCCATAGATGGTCCCCAGAGAGCCAACCAGTCCAGGCATGAGGGGGAAGACTCCGGCAAGTCCCCCATCGACCCGGTCAGCTTCAAAGCCTCGTCAGAGCCCTGCCGCAGCAGCCTGGAGGTCTCCCTCAACTCTCCCTCTGCTGCTTCCTCACCTGGCCTCATGATGTCAGTCTCTCCCGTCCCCTCCTCCTCTGCTCCCATATCGCCCTCGCTGCCCAACCCGCCCTCAACAAGCACCAATCACAGCCTGGACCCTAACCCACTTCCTCCTCTCCAAAGCCCCAAACTCAACAGGAGCAGTCAGAGACGCACTGAGAAAATGGCCAACCTCAATAACATCATCCACAGGCTAGAGAGAGCAGCCAATCGAGAGGAAACGCTGGAGTGGGAGTTTTAAGTCCACCTTCACATGCATCTATTCCTGATGACCCTCACGGCACAGACACAGGAGACTCTCAAAGAGAAGCTTCCAGAAGACCTGGGATGGAGCCTGGCTCCTGAAGGCCTGTCCTCTCAGACTGAAAACTGCTCATAGGAAATGGGAAACCAGAGCTAAACATATGGCCAAATTCCCTAAAAGAACTTTTAGGAAAGAAAAAAATATTTATAAATGTGTTTTAGGTTTTTTTGATAATGCATACTACTTTGAAATATATGTGACAGCACTAGCTGTTGTTTTACCTATTGGACTTGACATGAAGACTTTTGCAGCTATGGTGTCATGAAATGTACACTGAAGTTCTGTAGATTGCCACTGGGTGAGATTAAAAAAGACCCCTGTCTTAAGCCATCAAAGCACTATAACTATTTGAAAAGAGACATTGACCAAATTTGCTACTTTTTGAATAGCAATTTTTCAGATTTTGTCTGTAAGACGGGACAGTTTAAGTCAAGTAACATGAAATCCTACTACTGACTGAGGGATAGTCCTTTAAGACTCTAAATATTCAACATCTCGTATGTACTTAGTTTCTTGGTGATATGTTTTGAAATATTTGTAACTCACACTATAAAATGTGGTTGTACATGTTGTAGAATTGTCTGCAATAGCCTTCTCTAAACCTGATGTAGCATGGTACTCAACTGACCCTGTTATCCTCTGTAGTTAGTCACCTGTGATATACTTGAGCAAAAACGAGAAAAAAAAGTTGAAAATTCCGCAAAAAAAAAAAAGGAAACCTTAAATCTAATGAGTAGAGTATTTTAGTGTTTTTGTTTTGTTTTTCCTTTGACTAATCCTCGAGGTTTACAGTTTAGGGCCCTTGTGCTTTTGGTAGTAAGTGAAACATTCACTACACACGAGCACAGTTTACATGATTTCTTTCAGACTTACCTCTCTGATCCTCTAAGGCACTAGTTCTCAGACTGTAACGGGCCAAGACACAGGACACCTGGTTACCTCAGATTATGTTGATGCACATCATGCTATGATCATGTTTTTCATTCTTATACACACACATGACCCACCATTATTTGAATAAAAGGAGGAACATTACTTTGTATCATGCCTCAGACACGCAGAACCTCTCAAACATGTAGTGAGTTGAGTTTTTTGGAGGGGGATAATTCCTCTGCATTTCTGTGTTATGACGGGTAACATCTGACTGAATGCTCTGGAAATGCTCTGTTAGCGGATTATGAATGTGCTCGTTTAACTGTCTACTTGTACTATACTGAAGAAACACCTCAACTTCAACTCATTTAGATGATGTTTTCATTGCTGGGCAGTTAGATCAGGTAAGGTTACCGTGACAACGCACCACGATACCACCAAGCTCATCTATTTTGGGTCTCACAGTATTTGGGAGCATGATACAGTATGACCTCTTATCAACATGAAAACATTAAATTTGTAAGTACATATATTCAAGGACACAAAAGGTTACAGGTACCCCCTCATATTATCTTTGACCACTTGTGTATTGTGTCTATAGAAGTTTCTTTGTCATGTTTGCAAGTTGTTCTTTATGTATTTTGCCTCTGTTTTATACTCAGAACAATTAACTAGATATTCAATACCTCGTGTATGAACTACTTACAGCACTTAGATTTTGATAATTGTGAGGAGTCAAGAAAAGTTCAAATATCAAAATTATCCTAACTTAGTGTCCACAAGTCTTTGCCTTTACTGTATCGTTGAAGTTGGTAGTAAACACTTGCACATGTCTAAATAGTTCAGAGGACTTGGATTGTATTATGTAGAGATATATATTACACAATTACTGAAAATAATATCTTACATTCTTGGAACAAAATGTGCTGATTATATTGAAATAGAGTGTACAGATTTAATAAACCAAACCCATTCAAGCCAGTTCTGGTCTGGCAAGCTTGCCCATGTTTTAGACCTTCTCTCAGGGTAGTCTTGCTTTTTAAAGCTTTACTGAAACAGTTGCTCTCATCAGTGGTGGTGAATATGAGAATAAACAAATAGTACCTGGTGTAGAGAATGACTCCGTTATCAATTTAAATTGCAGCTTTGCAGAAAACAATGGTTGGTTCTTGCTGTTTTGTAATTCATTACACAAATGTGTCAAAGTACAGTGTAGATTGTCGGAGCTACCTGGATGAAGCTGATGGGTTTCATTTCTGAGGATCTTGCCAGACTTCACTCTTGCAAATATGGAATTTTATTTTAATGGAGCCACAGAAGATTGTTCTCTGGTTTTCATACTTCCATTGTTTTGTGCATAATATACTGTATGATTAGAAGTGACATTCCCTATATGGAGATTTCATTGTCTTACATGCTAACATGGACATATGGCTGAAAAAGAACTGTATTTACCCAGACCATTACCTCTTCATGTAAACCCCATCTCATTATTTCAATTTGCATGCAATTCCATTCTGGTCACATGATAAGGGATAGACTGTGTTTTGTGGTGGTGTTCTGGCACATGGACATTGAATCAGCACTTAACTTATTTTTACATTAGTGGAGTCCATGCATGTTGCAGCTGATACATTTGACTTACGCAGTGTCACCGTGGGGCAAATTAAATAACTAAGGAATTAATGAAAATCAGGACTCAAAACTGGCCCATTAAACATTATTTCCAAAGTAATATTTAAAATCAAGAGTTTTGTGCCATATCATGCCTCATGCATTGTCCTCACAGGAGTAATGCCTTGTGGTAAAGTGTAGTGGGGGTATAGGGCTTTTCCTAACCCAGTGTAGAAAAAGAGCTTAGCTTTTTGTATCAAGAGGCCTACACATTAGCGGTTTTTCTTTTCTTTTCTTTTTTAAATTGACAGTGGTCACTAAATAATGAAGCAATTGGTAAGCAAAACTTGATTGCATGCAGAGTTGTCAATATGGATGCAATATTTACAACTCTGATAATGAGGACGTTGTCATTTAGGGAAAATATACTTTGAAGGTCCAACTGTGAGCCAACGAGAGAAACAAGTGTCCCGAAGGCTTAAATAACTGTCTTATACCACATATTTCAAGGTAGGCTATTAAATGTTAAAGAATGGACAAAAGTATGCCGAGCGTCTTGGAGTTAAATTTACATATGTATCAAGCCATCATTCAATACACAATTGTTTAAGATCCTGCTTTGTTGTGTTTTTATTTCTTTATATTGGGGAATGGCCAGACCAACTGGAGGTCTGACACATTCACACACACAACACAGATACACACAGACGGATATTTTCTATAGTTCTATCCAGGTTGGCAAACATTTATTACTGTATATTATGCCCTATTCGTTGCATGAATCTCTAAAGGCATGATCAATATTAAGGAACATATGCTCATTTGCATAATGGATGGATGGATGCTCCATTGCTATTCTTTGGTTTGTGTAAACTGGTGATTCTCTCTGATATAAATCTGTCATTCATTTGCATTATGCATGTGTTCAGCTATCAAGTGGTGTACAGGCCGCCTCCTGCCCGGTGTTTACATGATGGTGCCGCGTGGTGGTTCTGAGCCCCTCCCCCTCCCCCGCCACGCGCCGCGCTGTAACGTCATGACGTCACGCCTGTACGTAGAGTGGCTGGGCCGGAGATTTCGCGGCGATGGCGACGACGACGACTCTGTGCTGGAACGGGACACAGTGAAGCTGGCCTCGGCTCAGATATGACGAATGTTCATTTGATCGAGCGTTATTCATTTCTTAATAGTTGCACGGGGTCTTCGGCTGAATCTTTGGCTTTTAAATTTGCATCACTCCTTTCCTTGGTGAGTCCGCCGGGTGTTTTCGTTGTTCGGTGTGTTTTGACAGAGGCCTCCGTGTCGGGGTCCGCCCTCCATCTCATAACAACAACAAAAACACTACTGAGACTAGCTAGCTCGGCTAGCTAGCGGTAGCTAGCTAACGGTAGCTAGCTGCTTAGCGATACACAGCGATGATGGAAATCGCCGAGTATTTTTAGATTACAAACTAAAAGCAGATTGCTTGTTAATGTTTAGTTAGGTGGAGTCCAAACGTCTACTGTGCTGGATCCGTTGTTAGCTAGCATTACATGGCTAACGTTTAGGCTCGATTCTGCATTAATGTTACAATACATCTCCTCAGAAAGAATGAAGTAAGTCCATTGATGTGAGCAGTTTGCTACTCTGGCCTCACGCAGCTAGTGTCTGTCTGAACGCTTGGTTAACTTACACATAGTTGTTACCGAGCAGCTGGCTTGCTAAGCTAACATTGGTTGCATTGTCAAAGTTTGATTTTGACTTGCTGGTTTATTTCTAACTGCAGAGCCGTGTCTCTGGGCAGTAAACTGTTTCTAGATAATAAGTTACTGTTGTAACGTTAACATTTGCTGGCCTGCAGTGGACCCTGGGATGGGCTTCACAATGTCCGCTTCATGCTTTTATATAACGCTAGGCTTCCTCTGTCTCTGCTGCTGTTGTTATGTTCCAACATTTCACGGTTAACATAGTCAAGCCGGTCACGGACGCTATGCATTGCCTCGACCGGTCGTCGTATTGTTCCCGGTGCTGCTTGGTCATATAGTTGATTGAGGCCATTTGTTCGATAGTGTTTCAGGCTGTGATGCATGATGGCCTGTCACGGGGTTGGAGTAACGTTAAGGCTCTAAGGGGCTTAACCAGCCCTGTGTAACTCTGAACACAGGCCAGGCTGAGCTGCAGCCATGGGGCATGGTAAACATAGCCTGTGTGTGTATGGGGGGGTAGATATGCCTTATCAGTTAGCCCCGGCAGTGAGTTGGGTTCCTCGGTAAGTGACGTAGTGACCTCCCTTGGCCGCTGCACACTAGTCTCAACAACCAGGCAGCCCAGGGCCTTGGCTGCTGGTGCATTGGACTTTTTTTTAACTTGCTTTTGCTAAGCAAGCCCCAAATGGCATCGTAAATGCTGTAAAGAAGGTGTGTGAAGTCCCGAGCCTCTCATTCACTGACCTTTTTGAGATCAGATTTCAGTTTCTACAAGGGTTGCTGACCTTTACAACTACTTGTGAGCCTGCGTGCAGAGATATCTGAGAATGGGTTGCCTGTTGTGAACAGATGTTTGAAGATATCGCCTGGAGGACCAGTTTTATGTAGTCTAACATGCACAGAAAGGAAATGGTCTTATAATGTTCTTGGTGGATGATGTTTTAAACTGCTCTACACAGAGTGGGAAATTGACACCAGCCAAATGCTGTTAAATGTTGCTTCCTTTGGCAGATAACCAGCCATTGTTTGGGGGGTTCTTTTCAATTCTAAAAATGTTTTGTCTTTTATATACAGTCAAACGTTTAAGCAGCATGTTGACCACAAGGCCTGCAAGGGGCAGTGGTTTAAAGTCATTTTCCTGTAGAGAAATGGTTAGGATGTGGGATCTCCTTCTTGAGCAGGGAAAGTTGTAACATGCTTTTTGTGGCCTTATCTATTTGTGAAGGTGAATGTAAGCTGATTGAAGTAGGGCTGTATGCTGGCTAGACTGTAGACAAACTGCTCCTAGACCCAAGTAGCTTCTTTCCATTCCACAAATGTGTTTAAGTGGTATCTCTCGCCTCACTTTCAAGCAATGTTAACCACCAGCCAGGACAGCTATATTTGCCAATGAATCAAAAGGACTATTATAGGTTGAATGCTGTATTGAAAAGTCTGCTGTTTGCAAAATATAGAAGAGTTAGTAAGGAAAACCTTTGCTCATTATTCAGTTCTATGTTTGCCTGCATTTTGCAGATTTCCATGTCCTACTTATGAGAGTTTGAAAACAGGATCATCAGGACAATTCATCGCCCATTGCTCATCGTCTGTGGTAAGTTCTGAATGGTGGTAGACCCAGGATAGATCGCATTACTGCTTTGTGTGGCGTATAAAGCTTTCTGCTGCTTCTCTTAACAGTGGCCACAAGTAATTGTGTCCCTCTAACTTGCCACATATGAAACCAACTAACTGAATATGTGCCATGTTCAAGGTCTAATTCTTGCTGTTGCAGCTCATGCCTGTTGTGACTTCTGTATGACATTTAATGGGGAATTGATTTGCTATTGAATTTTTAGAACATGACTCCCCAACCAGGGGCTCACAATCTACTGGTCGATCACATGCTCCAACCACTTGATTACCAGTTAGGCGTACTCTCTGAAGTCGGAAGTCTTAAGCCAATTGCATATCTTGATATTAACATGCACCAGTCACAACAAAATCCAACCTTTGAGAGCCAACTGCATCATTTTGTTTCTTGTGAGCTTCTCCAGCATCAGCTCCTGTGTGTACAGATGTAATTAAAACAAATGCCAAGGGAAGCAATCCCGAGAGTTGCTACACAGATCAGGTGACAGGAGTGTCAGCTAACCTGCTGTGTTGCTTTAATGGGTACTAGAACACATTCTAGAAAATGGAGTTAGAGAGGCTTATCACCTGTATTAGTAATGCCATCCAAAAAGGATGCAGTGACCTGTAAGATGAATCTGAAAATGTTCCTTTGGAGGATGAGCTGGTAAGGTGCTGGGTGAAAAAAAACATTTTCAAAGTCTAAGAACTTTGTCCAGGTGGCCGTGTCTGTTCGGAGCACGTCTGTGCAGTGCCCATGCGAAACGTGCCTGTTTGTAACGGTCCAATTGCATGGCGTATGTCCTTCGCATATCCCGAGAACCGCTCATCCGGTTGACTTCACACTCCGCACTACCCACAATCCAACGCGGTGTGACGTCAACTTCTTCACATTTCCTTTACGGTTGCCGCTCCGACACATGGTTGCCGCTCCGACACAGCGCCTCGGATTCAAACAACTTCACACCGATTTCTCGAGATCCGCTCATCCAAACAACTTCACTTTGACACGTCACTTCCTAGGGTCATGAGCGATACACCCACCAAGTGTGAAGTCAATCGGATGAACGGTTCTCGAGATATGCGAAGGGCACACATACAGAAAGACAGACAGACAGACAAGAGATTCCTTACTTTATAGTTAGATAATGATATGACCTGATAATGATAAGACTAAATCCTACTGATTTTAAGAATAATTCAAAACCGTTAATTAATATTGATACACTCCCCCAAATAGCTGCGTGGGGACAAAATCCTGTTGTTTGAGAATTGACCCCAATGGTGACCTGAAATCAACAGTGCTAATATTAAAATAGGTTTATACCTCATTGTTATGTTTCTCAAGCATTGCCTCCATAATTTGACAATTAGAAAAAGATGCAATGTATGATTTGTCTGTGTCTTCTGTCCACTGTACTTGTCCGTAATTCTCCCTTTCTCTCCTACAGACTGAGGTTTGGGTCCAGAGAGGGAGGCCTGAGTTCCTTGGGTGACCCACACTCCTTCTTGGGGGCCATGGTAAATTGCCTTCTCCTCGTGCATGTTTGGAACAATAACTGTTGTCTGTCCCGTGGCCTGTGTACTGTCTGCAGAATCGGGAGCTGTCCATTGATTTTCATTTTCAATCAGCTCTGTTTACCAGGAGGCAGACGGTTATGACGGCCACAGCAGTGTCAAAGTTCCACCCGGGCTGCTGCCTCAGCAGGACAGCTTTCAATTTTGACTGCAGGGATTTCAGCTGAAGTGTGTTGCATAGTGACATAACCACCAGAAGGGATGCATTGTCTGCCAAAGGGCTTCAGGGTTTCCCGCAGCACTTTGTAGGCAAGGTGGACCGGCTGCTTTCACGCAAAATCAGTATTTCATTGTATTCATTAATTTCACTGGGGCCAAACTGTCAAGTTGCAGAGTGAATACAGCAGTTATCAGTGACACATCCAGGCCAAAAAGCATCACTGCAAGTAGAGAGCAGCGTTATTTCTGGGAGCAGGCCAAGTAACTGGCATTGTCATTTTAACCTTAACGTCAGTATATCTGACTATGTGTGTGATAAACTTACATGAGTCTTTTATTAATATTTCATATAAATATCGTAACTACTAAACCCCCCAGGCCACCACCC
>CABFOS010024690.1:0-13552 GCA_900660315.1 Diretmoides pauciradiatus | reverse complement strand
CTCGAAGCCATTTTCGATGAAGGTGGTTAAGGCCAGTACTTGTTCTCCTGTACTGCGCTCCTTGCGGAAACCTGCCTGATCCACACAAATAATTTCCTCCGGGGGGCAATGGATCAGCGTTCACGTCGCGCCCCCCGTCAGTACCCGGGTCCACCCGGGGAAGCTAATGACCCTACCAGCAGACTAAATTCTAAGAGACGACGCCTGAGAGCCAAGTCAAAGAATCCTAGTCACAGTCCAAAAGCCGACAACAGTGCAATGGATATTTGTGCAAATACTCAGATAGTAATATTTCCTTATGATACAACTGTACAGTGAGCAGGATAGATGTGCAAGATTGGCAATTAGTAAAGAGTTTTGAGATGGATAAATAAATATACAATAGTCAATAATCAATAATCAACAATGACAATTACGTTCAATTATGCATTACTGTCCTATTGGCAGTAAAAACCACTGATCATTTGGTAGTCATTGGTAGTTGAATGTTTGAAATTATGATTATAATTAATCATCGCCCAAATAATTAAAACAAATCCGGATTTTACTCCTTTTTTCTTTCTTTTTTTTTACTACGGAAGTACCTCCCACCTGCTTCCGGTAACTTCACAACATCCAAGATGTCCGCTGCCGTCGCGTCCCTCGTTTCGTATTGTAGCGATTCAGAGTCCGAAAATGAGTCTGAAAGTAATACTAGTCCCGAGAAAGTGGACCCTGATGCTTTAGCACATCTTAAACCTCTGCAGCCCGGACACACCACGTCTCTGGTTGTTCTCAACTCTGCCCCCGAGGTCGCCGTGAAGGTAAGCTAACCAGCTAGCTGCCGTTAGCTTCTACGTGATAAACGACGTTCACTAGCCGCGCTCATCTAGACAGCTTCAGCAGATAACACGATAAGTTTCTACAAGACTCGTGAGGTATGATTGTGTAAAGCATTATTTTAAGTATATAACAGTAACGTTAGTAACAGGAAGCAGGCAGACATTGTGTTCATGAAGAAATAAACCTAATTGGACTGACACTATTGTTAATATACTCATAGCCCCGATGTTTCACGTTCTCTATCGTATGGAGAGATAAACTCAACTTACAACTGCATCCAGAACCACCAGGCAGTTTAACGTTGCCTGGCTTATCAGCAAAGGTGCGTGCCTGGCAAAACATGACCTTACGAATCGTTACCATCCACTCTTCAATTTTAATAAAACGTTGCTTCGTTAATAATCTGTATGTCGACTTTACCAGAACACAAGGATTCCTGAACGGACTCGAGTCGTGTTCTACCGGGTGTATACCTAAATTGCCAAAACAAGGAGTTTGGCATGATGTTCTCTCCATACAAGAGAACATAAAGTTTAAGGGCTATAATTGGGGCGTTAAGGAACAGTCAAGGCTAAATAAGTAAATTATAGGACAACACACATCTAAAACTAGTTCAGAGGAAGATGTCTACTTATCTTTTAACAGCTAGGGGAATTATTAAATTGTAAATTTGTATCAAGACAAAGCAAAGGTGATGTATTGCTTTCATTTGCTGATTATGTTCCTGTTCATGTTAGGAGGCTGTTGAGACAGGCACACATCTGGACCCCTCATTGAAAGAGGTCAACTTCAACCCTACATATGAAACCATGTTTGCACCAGAGGTATGTCACAATCACTGGAAGAAACGACTATTATGTGAATATGTCCAGTGTTACCTAAGCTGTACTTATGTTACTTAGGTATGTGCATGTGTGGGGGGAAGCAAAATGAGAAGCTTCTTCTGAGCATCAAAAAGGTATCAAATTATTGTTATTAATTTTATTTGTATTTATTGCTTTGTATTAGTTTGGGCCGCAGAACCCATTTAAAAGCCAGCAGATGGCTGCCCCCAGGAACATGTTATCTGGTTACGCAGAACCTGCCCATGTCAACGATTTCATGTTTGAACAGCAAAGGAGGACGTTCTCCACATTTGGTAAGCTGCTCTATGATGGGTTAAGGCACATTCTACCATTGCTGTCTTTTCTTCTGTTTTTTTATGAGTCATCAGCAACTTCTTTTCTCTGCTTGCAGGCTATGCCTTAGACCCATCTGCTGACACAACCCAAGTAAGCTACATTGGTGCTGTGGACGAGGCTGAGAAAAATAAAGGTAATCCATCACCATTTATTGCCAACCTGTCTGACTGTATCTGACTGCATAACACTGTTTTTTGTGCTATATGTTGCACATTGTTTTATGTAAACTGTTTATTGAGGCTGTTCTTCTCACAGGGCTAACTGTGTTTGAGACTGGACCTAAGAAGTCAGAGAAAAGGAAAAAGGTGAAAGGAGGAGATGCAGGAGAGATTGACAACTTCCTTGGGCCATGGGCAAAATATAAAGATGAGAAAGATGTGGCTAAACCATCAGAGGTAATGCTGTGTTCATCATAAAATATGGAAGTGTTGTGGCTGAATGTTTGAGATTACTGTTACCTCCCAGTAGAAATGGACTTCTCTCCTCTAATAAGGCAGCGAGGCAGGAAGATAAAGTGCTGTCCAGGGTTTGACAGTAACAACTGTCCAATGGCCCGGGTCCAGTAAGATGTTGATTTTGGCCAGTTGATTGTGCTCAAAAATGTTTCTGGTCTTACTACTTCTTACCTAGTGATACGCTTTGTGTCTTTGCCCTATTGCACTTCCACTGCTCCGCTTTCCACTCTTGTGCTTTTTCTAACCAGTCAGATTGGGCGCTGCTTTATGCCGGGTTCAGACTACACGAATTCAGCCCGATTCTGACCTGATTTGGTTGGCACTGGCAAATTTCCAGCGTCAGGCCCGATTATGAATGATGAACGAGCGTCTACCTCTTGAGTAGTGTGACATACCGGTAGTCAGCCATGTGGACCAGCCATGTAGACCAGCCATGTGGCTTCTGGGACGCCTCACGACACCCCGACGAAATGTCTAGCACATGAGAATTTTTGGTATTCTCCTGCCTAGTCTGACGTCTCCTATGACGTGTTCCTTGACATTGACTAATACACACACATGTAAACATTCCCAAAACCCAATCTTTTTTCCTCCACGAGACCTTCTGTTTACATACGGAGAATATGGTAGCTAGGTACATTATGTAATGTTAACAGGATAGAGAGCTCATACTGTCCTCTTCGTGGCATCCAGGAACGGGTCTGTAGCAGCAAAGCCACTGAGGGGCTGCATAGACAGGGTACCGCTAGTGTCTAGTTAAATAACAGAGTCCGACTTCCTTCTTTGTCCTTGATGGAATATTTATTGCTCACCATTAAGATCTTCAACGTGTTACATACAAGAATCCATAACCATTGTCCATAAATCTCCATACAATCAACATTTCACCAATACAGTGTGGAGGTCTAGCGTCGCGGTGAAAAACTATTTGCTCCACCTAGCAACACCTGTTCTCTGTATTGTAAGTGACCCAAAGCACACAGGTGTCCTTCATACACTAGAAATAGTGGTCCACTTTGTTTTTGTTTTTTTCTTTTTCTTTTCGAAACAGTAGACCACCAGCATCACACATAGCACTTCCATAGCAATGATCGACAATTTCTTGACCCTCCTCCCCGATGACCGATCAACTCGCGCAAGACCATGAACGATGATTGGTCGGGGTCATACTTGGAGTGTTGCCAGTCTCCCGACGAAGACACGGCAAGAGTTTATGGCGCTATGATTGCCTAATTTGACATGGTGACCATTGTGAAAGACAAAAATATTGTGTAGTCTGATCCTGGGATTAGAATTAATTAGAGAGTTGTGTGGAGTGGACATGGCAGCAGTACTAATAAGTTATACAAAACAGGTAGTAAAGGAGTGTTACCTTTGTTGTGAAAGCAAGTGGGTTGAAACTGCAAAGTTATGTACTGTGTGACGGTGCTTTCTGAGCATGGTGAATCAAGCTGGCTCATTTTTTTGGGCACCAGCCATTACTCACACACATTCCCGCAATGAGAGCCAGCAGCATCTATCCTCTGTGTTGGCAAAGTAGCGCCTCATCAGGTTCGATTAGTGTACTTGCAAGACAGATGAATGGAGACATATCAGCCTTGAATTTCCCCTTTGTTTTTTTTTCTCTATTATTTTTTTCTAATTAATGCTGGTTACATTTAGAGAAAAAATCAGTTTATGATTTGTTCAAAGCCATACATTTCAAATATGTTCCCTGTCAATCAATTATTTACCTTTTTGTTCTTAATTTTTAAGTTATTTTGCTGTACATTATGTACTGTCAATATCATACATTTTAAAGTAATAAATTACATTTATGAAAAAAAAAGTTTTTGCTTGCTAAACCAATGAAAATATACAATGGGCAAGTAGAACTCTAACCAAAAGAGCAAAAAGAATTGCTCTAAAAAAGCATAATTACTCACTACTTCTCGGCAGCCGGCACATTGGATATCAACACAACTTCACGTTGCTTTGTCCATGTTCTCCACTGTGCCCCAGACGACAACTGTTTAATAAGTCTTGGATTGTGATGCGTTTACAGGAGGAGCAGAAGGAGCTGGATGAGATCACGGCCAAGAGGCAGAAGAAGGGAAGGAACGAGGAAGAGGCTCCAGCTGAAGAGAAGACCATTCTCCATGGTAACGTGGCCCTCTCCCTCTTAATTAGACATACAAATGACTGTACTGCTCATTGCATTTACCAAGTTCGGTAATGCTGAGATTTAAAAGTTTGTTTGGTATGTTGAATGTGATATTGTTTTGTGTATTGTGATGAGTGGGAGTTTAAGACCCCCATCTGTAGAGTCACATATGCCATAGGATTGAAAAACAAAAATGCTAAGGGGAATAGACTGACCATTCTCCTTTTTATATATTTAAAAAAGTCACTCACATGGTGTCTTTTTCTGTGTGATTCTTTCCTCAGTCAAAGACATGTACGATTACCAAGGCAGGTCCTACCTCCACATCCCGCAGGATGTGGGTATCAACCTGCGTAGTGTGGATGTTCCGGACAAGTGTTACCTGCCCAAGAAGCAGATTCATGTCTGGTCTGGACACACCAAGGTCAGTGGGAAATTAAATAGACAGTTTGTGTGTGTGCATATTCCATTTACATGACAGAAGCTCCACTATCTCCCAGCTCTTAGGATGCACCAAGGGCCGGCTCTCTTCATGCTGATGAGTGCTAATGCTGCAGTAACACTACCGTAGATGAACAGTTCGTCCCGGACTTAGCCATGATTATTTCTGTCTTAACAGCCTCTTTGTAATACAAATATAATAGCTAATGCAAGCCTCTGAGTTATTCCAGAGATGATCTGATTCAGATGCAGATGAGAAAGATAAAGCAGACCCTGAAGCAGGTCTGCCGGTCTGCTTCAGGGAGAGAGGAATCACTCAAGTCTTAAATTAGCTTCCATCAGCTCTGCACCTTCAGAGTCTAATTTGAAATACCACGAAGGATGAAAAAACTCACTATGTAGAATGGCTGATTTTGCGATAATGGATGGATGAGGAGAAGCCCTATACAGTGTGGCAGATTTTTTGTGACACGTTTTCTGGAGAGAGCTTGTTAATTTGAAGAAAGTCATCCGAACTGATGTAGCTGTTGCAGAGGCAGCGTCATAGAAGGAAATAAAGTGTTATGTTCCTTTTAAAGCTGACACTAGGCTAAAGACTACATTAGACTAGAACTAATTATAGGTACTGTAGATATAGTACATATACTATCGTCATCGATCCAAAAATCAATAATGACTTAAATATGCATATAAGGACCATTATTGCCCATTTATAATAATTTGACTAATTATTAGAATAAGATTAATTAATGTTAATTAAATATGAATCCCTCATCTGTCTCTTTTTTTTTGCAGGGAGTCAGTGCTATCAGACTGTTCCCTAACTCTGGTCATCTACTTCTCTCCTGCTCCATGGACTGTAAGATCAAGGTATGAAATACCACTGGATGCCGTTAAAAACAAACAAACATGGAAATACCACACAGACTTCTTAGTGAATACACAGAAACCATTTGATCAGTTCACCATTGTGCAGTGAGCGTGTTCAGTATTTAGAGTGTTGCTTTGCTTTTGGGATGATGCAAAGGTAGCTTGTATTGTTGATGAAACATGCACTGCATGCTCAAGTGTTAGAATACGTCCTAGTAAACAAAATATATACTGGCTGCAGTAGTGACATCATTGCCACTTGTTGATGTTGAAAAAGTTGTATTTTATCATTTGCCTGCTTTAATTTATGCAATTATATTTGTCCTTTCCTTCTCTTTGATCTCACAGTTTGTCTTCCCTTCACCCGTAAAATGTCTCTTTTTATATTGCACGAGGCGCCAGAAAGAAAACCATTTCCCCTCTTAAGCTTTTCATCGCTGTCTTTTCCCCCTCGTCCTTGACTAATCTAAACCAATCTCCTGCTGTTATTGGAGTAGACCTGCTAGTTTCAGTCAAATGGCCTTGCTGAGTCTCTTACTGTACCTGTAATACCCCTTTCAGACCAAGCTCTGACCCGGGTTATTCCCGTGTTGATTTTGTGTATGAAAGGGGTAACCCGGGTTAATATCCAACCCCGCTTGGCGACTCGGGTCGAGAGGTGGGTCAGACACGGATAGGACACGGGTTGATTTCAGTGTGAATTTGCAGCACCCGGGTCACTAACAACTGGGGCGGTACAAATTAATCTATTGGTTCAAAAAGCCTTCAATTGTGTCATGGAGGTGCTGTCCAGTTGGAAGTGAAATTTACCGCTGGTATAGCTTCTCCAGCACACACACAGTTGACACACCAACTCCAAAAAGGGCGATGCTGCAGTTAGCACATATTTGCTAACTTAGCTTAACCGTCTGAAGAACAATAACCCATAAAATTACAATTCGGCACATTTAAACCACAACTACCAACAGCTGTAGTCCTTACAACCTTAACTAACGTGTTGTCACAGGTTAGATTGTCAAAATTGGAAAAATAACTGATTGAAGCCTCATTAGCACAGTGTGTTATAACGCTGCTGCTATGGTGACAATGGACATATGTAGCGCCGTGGATCAATGGCTTCATGGTAGTTTGTTGTTTGATGTTATAGTGCTGGACCGATCAGTTCAAGTACAACGGGTGCGGTTACATGCACGCTTATTTTTTATTCCGATTGGAATCATTCCAACCGGTTCTATGGGACTTGATGCACACATCCCATAAAGGAAATGCCCTGCTTACCGGCAAACGTACCCATCTGTTAAAACATAACTCAAGATGTTTAACAAATCGTTCGGACCTACTAATAACTTCGACATAGATAGGATCCACCAAGCAACGCTTATTGAGATAAAATCCCCACATTTACAGCTGGTTTGCCCCATTATTTCCACCACATTCTTCTATGAGAGACACAGTAGGCGCTGGCATGCAGCATGAGTCGGTTATAAAAGTTTAAATTATATTGAAATAAGTGCTGCTCGGTGGAATTTAAACACGGCGAATTGAAGAGCGGCATTCACGTAAAGACTGAGGGCATACACGGCCAGAAAGTAATCAGGTTAAATGGTAAAATCGTTTACATGGTACAATCGGTTTGATCGATCGGTTTATGAAAAGGTTTAAACTACCCATCTGCAACCAATTGAAATTTCAATTGGTTTGGGCCTGTTTATTTTGATTGAGGTGTTCATATGGAGCATTTTTATTCTGTTTGGGCTTTTAAACTGATTTAAAACCAGAATACTAGGCTCCATGTAAACGTGGCCTATGTAAACGTCGAGCGCGACATGTGAAAATGTGCCATCCACTGTTCGTTGTCGAAATGCTGAACTGTTTCCCCTGAATACTATGTGTTGTCAACCCGCCCATTCCCAGCCTGTGAGTTCATTGATATGCATCTCTCCCAGGTCGTCGCCCGGGTCCTGTCTGAATTGTCATGACCCGGGAATAACCCGTGTTCACTGGCTTGGTTTGAATTGACAAAAGCAGGGTTGAACACGGGTCAAATATCCCGGGTCCGACCCTGGTCGTTGGTCTGAAAGTGGTATTACTGTGTGACACAGGTCTAACTAACACCCTGTTGATTTGAAGGAGAGCACCTTACAAATGTTAATGAGGCCATATTGGGTTCTGATCCAGCCTTGCGTTTGAGGGAGCTCTGTTGTCTGTCTGTTGATGGAGAGGCTCGCTGTCTGTCAGAGGCACATATTACTTGGCAGAATCTGTGTACACCTTTCTTTTGATCTCTCCCTTTCTCCACAGCTGTGGGAAGTGTACAACGAGAGGAGGTGTATACGCACATTTATCGGTAAGTTAGATGAGTTCTTGTCAAGCACATCAGTCTCCATTCCAAATTTAATTTTGTCTCTCTCTGTCTCAGCACACTGAGGGATTAATGCAAATTCACATACAATCCAAACTAATCAATATGAAACGGTGTCAGAATATTGTGAAAAGCACCAGAAAATTTTACCACCAACATGGATCATCAGGAAACATGCTGATGTAAAATACGGTCAAGGTCTGAAACGCAGTCTGCCTTTAGGGAAACGTACAGAACGGTGAGAGAATGTGAGCTCAGCATTACAGGAAAGTTAATGACATGTCTGCTGACCGTTGGGGAAAGGTGTTGTTTTGGGGGGGTGTTGGGTTAATGCTTGCAGGTCACTCTTCTCAGAGATGGCACGCTGTTAGAATGGAGATTGTTTTCCTTCAGCTGTGTGTTCTGCTTGTCAGCTCCTTCACAGAGCATGCATAATTCAGCAGCCCAGAGGCTGGGAGGAAAGAGGTGGAGGGCACAAGAGATGGAGAGGAAAGGGCGTGCAAGAAGAGAGAATGCAGTTTAGGAGTGAATTAAACCCAAAGAGAGAGAGTTAGGCGTTTGTGAGTGGGTGTATCAGCAGAGCCACAGATGGTGGTGTTGTTTTTTTATCAGTGTGGGTTTGAAAGTAGATAGACTTACTGTACAGTGCATATTCGGTTTTCACTATGTTGTTGCCTGTGTGCCATTCAATATTTCAACTCCATTCATTATTTTTGCCACACTAAAACATGGGCTGCATTTTCCCCCTCATCACAGACAGGTTACCACCAGTTATATAAAAGAATAGGAATAAGAGAATATGCATTTTTCACCTTTAATATTCCTACTTACCCTCTCTTACCCTTCGATCCTATTGATTAAAAGAGGTTTGAGAATCATCTTCGCTCCTCGGCGACGGCGCAGCCACGGATACATTATGTTTTTGGGTTGTCCGTCCCATTCTCGTGAACGCGAGAACGTCTTGAGGTAATTTGTTCAAATTTGGCACAAATGTCCACTTGGACTCAAGGATGAACTGATTAGATCAAGTCAAGAATTCATACGTTAATTATGACAAATTATGTCTAACTGGATAAAATTATGAATTGAATTGACATATTCAAACAGTCAAAGGTCAACTTCACTGACATCAAACTGTTCTGCAAAAACAATTTTCTGGACATTATTCAAAGCCATAACTAGAGTTCGGACCGATCAAATATCGGTATCGGGTTCCAATACTGACGTAATTCACCGGATATCATCGGATATCGGCCTGGCGTCACCGATCCACATACCGATCCAGATTCCATACAATCAGTCTCTGATGTTTATTATAAATTCACTCGTTTTCGAATATGCAATTCTTTATTTATTCTATTTATTTACCTATATTGCCTTTGTGGTATTACTTTTTGTTTTGTTTATATATATTTGTTTGAAATGATCTTGCATATTCGAAATAAATTAATTTCATTCATTCATAAATTATGAATATTGATAATACATTGCCGTGCACTTGATTTGGTATTTCAAAGTATTTCAAAATGTTAAAGGACTTGTCATTGCAATTTGCATCCTATTACTACCAGTTTCTACTTGAAGCTGCTTAACCTACAGTTCACATAAATTGCTTTGAAATACATTTAAATGTACTGAATTTTTTGTATATATTTTGCTCTACAGTATTTGTGCTGTGTGTTTATTATAGCCTCATGTAATAATGTCATTGTTACTATTCAAGATCCCTAGTATCGGAATCGGTATCGGCAGATATCCAAATTCAGGTATCGGAATCATTATCGGAACTGAAAAAAATGGATCGGTGCATCTCTAGCCCTAACTCAGGAACAGAAGGGGAGATTGTGACCATATTTCACATTTATTGGTCAAGCATGTGAACACATACAAGGAATTTGACTCTGTTTTTTGTTTCTCTCAACTTACACACTAATAGACATACAGCAGAACCAGAACAAAGCTGAGGCAAGGGGAAAGCAAGAAGGAACAGCTACAAATATATTAAAAGGAAATAACACAGTGGAAGGATGTGTACGAATGAGGATGCTTATCATTATGTGTGTATTTTCATGTCTTGAAGAGAGGGTCTATAGTGTGTGTGTGTGCTGTTGTGTACTTGTGCACATACTTAAACCAAGACTTTCTGCAGCAGCGGCATTGCCTTTCGTTTGCCAGAAAGCCTCAGTGGGCTCTGTTATCGCCGTGGAAACCATGTAGCTCTGATAAAAGGCAGTTTTAACAAGGGTGGCCTCTGAGTGCACTATGCTCAGAGGCACCTCATGTCACCTAGACTGTTTTGAGGGAGAGCCAGGGGGATGTGTAGTTTGGGATTAGGAAGGGAATGAGGTAAGGTGGTGGAGAAAGTTGGAGAAGACTGGATGGAGCAGGTCTCCAGCTTTTTCCCCTCCTCCTCCTCTCCTCTCCAGGCTCATAAAGAATCCATCCCCCTCTCCTCCCTCAGTTCACTTCATCTTTCTCAGCAACAAGATTTTATGTTCTGCAAATTAATTGGGTATCAAAGACAGCTGCGAGAGACTCATTAACAAGACCGGGGAACATATGCAAGTACATTTTCTTAGCCTATATGAATTTATTTGTTCATAATGTGTGTGTGATTTCCCTTGTCTAACTTTAGGCCACAGTAAAGCAGTACGAGACATTTGCTTCAACAACACCGGGACCCAGTTCCTCAGTGCTGCCTATGACCGCTATCTCAAACTCTGGGACTCTGAGACAGGTAGGCTCAACAACTCCACAGCCACTGTCCAAAATAATTGGGTTAAGGGAAGTGTACAAGACTTAAATAACCCATCTGAATGCCTATTGTGACAGCATATAGAAGAAAACCTTGTGCTGACCTAGCCTACCATGGACAACATGGTGAAAGGCTGCACTTGCTAGTGTTGTCAAGGTAACCAGAATTTCAGCACTGCTTCGATGCCATTAGAAAGGTTTGAATTCAACATGGAATTTTGTGAACGTTCAATACTTTCACCAAATGTACAATTCAATTCAGTTCCGGTGTCATCTCCAGAGTGTTAACAGTTCTAGCACCCTTGTATTTTATGCAGATGATGTACAATATATTCTGAAATTGAAACAACTTTTAGATTAAACATTTTTTAGATATTAAACTTATTCGTATTGAAAGTCAACATTTGGGTGTTGTGGGTAGTACTTACAGTGTAGCTTTACTTAGAATCTAGCAGGCTGTACAGTTCAGAACTGCAAATATTGATCTACAAGTGACCCTTGTGTGCATGCGTGCCTGTTATCACTAGGTCCACAATATTCCCTTTTACTTTCCCCGTTGCACTTCCATCTTATTTCTCACCCCCTCACCACTGCAGTGTGCCATTCCAGCAGAGGGCAGAAGAGAGTTTAATCCTCCACTTGTTGCTAGCAGAATCCCCTTTGAAGCCACATTAAGCAAACTATTATTCAGATGGTGTTAATTCATGACAAGGTGGAATAGTTTCTTTACTTTCCTTATTTATCACTGTGATTATTAAGCTTGATGTGAAATGGTTTGAATTTCACTGTTTTTTGTCCCAGTTATGGTACTGATTTTCTGTGGGGGTACCATCATTCCTGTTGTGATTCACTCCCGCTGAATGAAGATAGAGGAAAGACTGAATTTATTGTATTATAGCTGAGTTCAACAGCTTGAGTGTTCCTTTTTGAAAAGCCACTGGGGATTATTCTGTAACTCTGATTTTCAATTTGCTTCCCTCCACAGGCCAGTGCATCTCCCGCTTCACCAACAGGAAGGTGCCGTACTGCGTCAAGTTCAACCCAGACGAGGACAAACAGAATCTTTTCGTGGCCGGCATGTCAGATAAGAAGATTGTTCAGGTAAAGCCGGCGTTTACTGCACTGTGAACCGTCGGCGGCGGCAAATTCTCATCATGTCATTGCCGGGCATGTATTTCCCAGTTGGCCAGGCAGATGTGCACATGCATTTTTATGTAAACACACACACCCCTATGCCCACAGGAGCATGAAATACACTCCTGTCTCACCTTAAGACTAGAAGTGTATGTTTAGTTGTCTGTGCGTGGCAAGAGCCGCAGTGGGTGACAAGACTAGAGCAAGTCATTAATCATGGGCAACGTTATGGTGGAAGAGAGGCGGAGAGAAGAGAAAGCTGTGAAAGTGGCAAATTCATAGCTACAGTACTATTTGGTAAACTGTTTCTAGAACAAGGAACAGACAGAAAAAAACAGTAGTACCCAAGTTATGGCTGCATGCTTAATTGTGTATAGACGTGTACCATAATTTTGGTTTCTACAACCAATCATTCAGCAATATATTTTTTGCCGTAAATGAAGAGAGTCAAGATGTTGGTGTAAGATGTGAAAAGTTTGTCCCCTAAATCGTCCAGATGAGTAATAGTTGCGATCACGCTATCTAGCCAAATAATTACGGTTACCACAAAATTGTGCAGTTTGAGAGCAGATGGCTCCTCTTGAGAACAGCTGAAGGGTAGGATAGAAAACAGCAGAATAGAATTATATGTTAAATCTGTTTTAGGTGAAATGCACCCTATCGACTATTGCCCGGAGGTCTGTTCTGTTTTGTTGTGCATCCATTACATTTCATGTGTGGATGATGTTTTTCTAGTATGAAAGAGTATGAAAGAAAAATAAGTGACTGTTTAAGACTGGGAACTGCTTCATAGCTGATTAATGCCACATCACTGCGGTTAAGTAATTTCACTGCATCGGCACAATTTAAACTACTCTTGGAGTAAGTTCATCCGACTGTATGGGTGTCTCTCTGGTTCTTTGGCTAAATTGAACCCTGGAGCATTTACCCCTTGGTGAGGTTCGTTTGGGTTCATGTGAACGCCGGAATCGAGCTCTGGTGTGGACCAAGCAACTGCTCTCTGGTCAGCCTCAAATGGGTGGTCTGGTCTCGGGCCGCTATCAAGTGAACTCTGGAGCGGTGCATTTCTGGTGTGAAAACCATTTAAGGGTCTTGCCTTTCTTTTTTATTTTACCGTGATTACAGCTTGTTCTGTAAGTTGCAGCTTTAATGTTGGAGAGGAGAGGATGTATAGAGGAGGTATAGAGGAGAGGAGGTATAGAGGATGTATAGAGGAGATGAGGTATAGAGGATGTATAGAGGAGAGGAGAGGAGGTGTAGAGGTTCCATCTGTTGTGCTGTTTCACTCATTTGTTGATCACCCTATTATTCTCAGAGCTTACAGGTGGTGGTAGGATCTCATCAGAACCAGTCCCCTTCTGTGATCAGATCGTCTGATGGCAGTGTCTTC
>CABFOS010024688.1:0-15317 GCA_900660315.1 Diretmoides pauciradiatus | reverse complement strand
CTTTCGAACATTTATTAGTTATTATTTGTGTTGTTTTATTTCTTATGTTGTTTCTATTGTATTGTTTTGCTGCCTATATGTTTTTTGGGGGGTTTTTTGTTTAAAAAATCTATCTATCTATCTATCTATCTATCTATCTATCTATCTATCTATCTATCTATCTATCTATCTATCTATCTATCTATCTATCTATCTATCTATCTATCTATCTTAAAAAACAAGTTTTCACTAGTTCTACTTTGTGTATGCACTTTGTATGGACCATGTATGTGACTCATTTTTTGCAGAAATCCTAATGTATACATTTAATGGAGAATATAAGAATTATATAGCAACATTATCAAGTCAAGCCTTTTGCTTCCTCTTCAACTGTCTTCACTTCACTTCAGTCGCTTTCCCACATAGGTTCTTTCAAAGTTGTATTTTAAAGGTGGACTCAGTGATGGTAACTTGTTTTTGCCTCACTTTTACACACACATGTTTATATTTTAGAGATTAAAGAAGAGAAGAAGAAGAATGACTTTATTGATCCCTCGAGGGGCAAATTCACTTTTTCACTCAGTTTGTTATTTTTTCATATACACGCACACACATGCCCCGAAATACACACACATGCAAACACACATAGGTGAAATGTATGGCTATCAGGCCAATTTCCATGCTTCCTGATTGTTAAAATAATAATAAAATGAATATAATTAAACATGCATGAGTAAAAACATTTTCTAATTAGAGTACAAATATGCTGACTTGGTAATTACCTGCATAATGCTCTCTTTAAAGGTAGATCTTCAAAACTTTCACTTTGCTACAAAAGTGCTGAAATGATTAAATGTGTCAAACTGTCCTAAGAATATATGCTAACATGATTATTATAATATAGGGGAGAACGGGGAAGGTTGTAACACCTTTGGTTTCAGCATCATTGCTTGTTAGATCTCACAAACTTTAATACAAGCTACAACTATTTGTCTATAGTGTAGACTACATAACCACATAGTATAGATCAGCTGCTTCCCTCTAATACTGTAGGTTTCTTTCTTCCTGTCTCTCTCTGACCACCTTCTGTATACTGGTGGGTACACCTATTCTTTTAATCAACTTGACTCTTCCAGGCGGATAGTAATAAATCGGTTCAGGTCCGGTTAATTGATTAACCTTTATAAAAAAAATGCAATTTTGTGGTCAATAGCCTCTCTCCAACATGATCAAATAAGAGCAATACCATCACAAAAGAAGACAGACACCTTACACTACAATACCATTCAGTTGAAAAGAGCACGAGCACAAGCCAAATAGCAATAGCTGATAAAAGGTAAACAAAAACAATAACTGATAAACAAAAACAACAACTGCTAAGAGGAAGGGTCAGGGTAGTACTTCTTGAGGAGGTGGGTTGTCAGCCTGCGCCGAAAGATGAGCAGGGACTCCGCTGTCCTGACGTCGGTGGGGAGTTCGTTCCCCCACTGAGGGACCAGGACAGAAAAATACCGTGACCGGGTCGAACGGCTGCCGGGGCCTCGGAGCGATGGGGCAACTTACCTTTCCTTGCTGTTCCAAGTAAGGTTAGGCTTGGTCAAGTCCAGTCTCATAATTAAAAATGTGTCTAATTTGGCCTAATTTACATCTGTACAAACTCAACACGTTGGACAAGTATGGTCTACCTGATTGAGCAGCCATTGCTAACTTACTACTGTATCAAAAAGTGGAAAACAGGTTAAAAGGTCACTGACCCATATGCAGAATTAGTTATTTAAGTGAGCTGCTAAGTGCCAGTGCCCACTGATCAAACAAGTCACTGACATTTGCACTGTCTTTTGACCAAAACGTGCGACTTTGACTATGACTGAACAGTCTGTTCAGTATGATACAGCAAGTAAACAGTTGGTCATATCCAGAAGGAAAATCAATCAATAACCCACGCTAGCTACTGAACCACTGAATAAGCAGACAAATCTTTCGCATTTGTAATATATAAACATTGATTCACATGCAATCTCAGAACCCAGAGGCTCAATCTGGCTCAGTAACTATCTTCCACTAGTTTTGGGTTATCCGGTCTAGCCAGCGGATCCGAAGAACGACATCCTCTTCCAGGCGCCGGTCATTTAGATTTTAGTTTTTACGGTCAGTTTTTATATCAAACTTTTGAAATACCCTCCCGGTAAGCAAGCTAACACATCACGTTTGTCAAGCAAATACCTTAAACAAAGCAATCAGACTGTAAAACGGATAACGACTTCCTCTTCCAGGCGCCGGTCATCCGCCGGTCGTTTTACAGTGCGATTGCTTTGTTTAGGGTATTTACTTGACAAACACAATGTGTTAGCTTGCTTGCTGACAGGATATGGCAAAAGTTTGAAAGTTTTAAAAAAAATGACCATAAAAACTAAAAACTAAATGACCGGCGCCCAGAAGAGGAAGTCGTTGGATCCACTGACTAGACCGGATGACCCAGACATAGTGGCTGTTGCTCCCAGAGTCTACTAACAGTTCACATGTAACTAAAAAGGTTGGAAAACGGCTTAAGAGCGAGAACACTCAATAGCAAAAGGTGCTGCTGCTCACGTTTCCCATTTGAATTAACATCTGAATATTGTTAACCACAAAGCAGCACATTCAGGTCATTCAAAAGTCAATGTCAAGGCTTTTTTCATTAACATTGCCAAATTGTCATAGATTGTCCACAGTAAGAGCATGAAAATGTAAATGCAATGAGATTATTGAATTCAAATTTTAATTCTGACTTAAATGTTAAACAGATAATGTGTACACTATGTAGATCATAAACAGGTTGTAATAATTTGATTGCATTTGACTTTTCAAATTCGAATTAACATTTTAATTATGTTAAGTGGGACATGACTTTGAAAAGGAAATGTCAAATGGGTTTTTCATTAACATTTTAATATTGTCAGTGAATGAACATTCAAATGCAAATCAGATAACTGCATCAGAATTTTCATATTGACTGAAAAGTAAAAGTGAAAAATGAAAATGCTATTGTGGGGCGACATTATCATTTTTAAATTAGCATTAACATTTGAATTAAGTCAACCATAGAATTCCATACAAAACATGTGACCATTGCCAAACGAACTGATGTCGGTTTAGTAAGTATGTCTGTGTACAGAATTCCATACATAATACATCGTTGGGAAGAGCAAATAATGGTGCAGTCTCTTGAATTCAATTAAAATTCTGATTTGTGAACACTAAAAAAGAACAAATAGCAAAGAGGATGACAGCAAACATCATATACTCATATCATAACAACTCAGCATCTGCAGATCAACAGACACCGATCGCCTTGCAACACAACCACATTGCTCTGAAAAAAAAGTTTAGTTTAAAAGTTCAAGCTGTTCTAGGTTAGTGATGGAAGAATCCAGGCACAAGATCGGTGAGACTTGTCAATATGTAAGTATATTTTATTTACAGTTGTTCATTTATAAACAATGATTCAATTTAAGATCTTTAATTGGGGAGGTAAGAAAAACAAGTGATTCCTCCATTCGGGGGTTTTATTTGTGTGTGTGTGTATGTGTGAGAGAAACACTGACATAAGACATTCTCTGCTGCAGTCATAATACAAGAGCAATCAAATCTCAACCCGTCAAACCAGATTCTATTCGCATGGCATTCACAACATAAGTGCTTCTGACAACTCGATTAGTTGTGCATGACAATAACAAGCATCCAAAAAACAAAATAAAAGCACTGACTATTACACCTAAGCATGCATAGGCCCGAATGAGAACATGATCCGAAACAAGCTCTGAATTCTAACAGCTCACATGTAGAAACTTTGATTTCATTTTAGCACTTTGTGTGTTTATTTTCCATGTAAATAGGTCACATATACTGTATTTCTAACATCAAACAAAACAAAATCAAAATAGATGAGGTAAATTAAAACTTCTTACTGGGGAGCAGTTATTCTTGTACACATAAGTCTGACTGATACAATTCATAGCGGTTCTGTTGTAGTTGATAGCAACCTTTTGTTATGGTAGTTTGGGGAACCCCTCAGCATAAAGTGCTATGCAGTGCCATATACCAGAAAGGATATGAAAGTATTTCAACATCAGTGGTTTCTCAACCCCAGAGAATGGGAAACGGCCTGTTTTTGCATCCAACCAAAAACATACACACAAACCTGCAGCACCAGGGGCTGCAAGTTGAGCTGAGTTATCAATTCACTCGGGTTCCTTCATGTAAAAAATCTCAGAAGCGCAAATTGGAGTGAAAACAGGAAGGATGTTTTGCATGAAAGACCAAGTGCTGGTTGGGTGAAAAACCTGGCCCTTTGATGCACCCCTTGAGACTGGAAATGAGAAAGACTGCGGAAGGAGAGAGGGAGAGAGGGGGCGTTCCCAAACATAATATGGCTTATAGCTAGGAGTGTCTCAACATGGTTATTATACATCAAAGTACCAACCATTGTCAATGATCTTGTCAGACTGCATATTATTGATAGAAACTTCATATATTGACCTTATTTTATAAATAGAAGTAGCGACACATCTTCCTATAGCCAATGTGTGAGAATCGTGGAATGATTATAGTTCAACATTAGTGTTACATAAGAGGTTTTAAGAAATTGAGGTTAATTCTTACTGGACAGAACAACCCCATGTGTTTGGGAAATAAATATAAAAGCATAAAGGCGTAAAAAGATTTCAACATAACAACTAGAGTGTCTGCAAAATGTCCTTCAATATTCAATAACAATGATCAGTTTCATTGAACGGTTCCAATATCATCGTGTAGAAAGAAACATAAAGCTCTCAGTTGCTCTTATGCATATACAAAAACACACATGCTTCCCATCATCTTCACTGGTAGATAAAATGTGTCAGAGAAGTTCGTAATTTGTATCATTAGTAGCCCAATTAAAGAAATAGCATCTACATTTTTTAAAATATGTGTAGATAAAAACAGATAAAAAATACTTAGGTTGATATCCATTGAAGCTTACAGTACATATTGTATTGCAGTATATGTTGTTTAGAAAGTAATAGATAATACTATGGTATCTAGTCCCTATAATTGGAAATGATATGTTGATTACAGTATTTATCCACAAATGTAAGCTAACTCAACTGGCTTGCTAAAGCAGTAGTGAGGATCAGGTCGATATGATCCAAAATTAGTAACATCAAACATCAAACCTGTAAGTAAATTTCTGTGAGTAAGGGACAAAAACAAGGTTAAATAAGTTTCGTAAGAATATACAGAAGGAAAACATTATGTGTGCTATAGATGGGTTTGTGTATGCATGCTCAGGGACCCTAGAAATATCTAACGCCAGATAAATCTGACTTTAAAAGGTGCACGATTGTGTTCCCGCCAGTTCTTCAACAACATGGCGTCCTCAGAGCTGCACTGACAGGCAGTGAGCTGAAAGCATCCATGACAGAGTAAAGGGGGCAAGGAGAAGGCACTCTCCTTCGCTTCCACTTCCTCTTCTTCTCATCTCCCTCTCTCTCTTTCTCTCTCTCTCTCTCTCTCTCTCCTCAGCGAGCAAATCTCTCGTGTCTCCCTCTCACACCACAGTGCTGACAGATGGGTCGGACAAGTTGAGTTGGCCCGTGATGTCAGTGGGTGGGTACTGCTGCAGAGGTGGAGAGAAAGTGGGAAGAAGGAGGAGGGGAGACACATTACAGGGTGTCATTTCTTGACAAATACCTTGAGCAGCATGGTGCAACTAATGTATTATTGTGATATTATTATTTTAATTGTCTTTCATTTCTTGTAAAAACAATTAAAAAAATGTAGAACACCTGTGCTTCATTTCCGTGGAAATTGAGAAGCAGATGGGTTCTTTAACCCCGCTCAGGCAGACCTAGTCGCTTTGGATGTAAGTTATGTTTTGTCCACTTTATTTTGGATCACTGGTCTTTGTAAAGCGTGTCAGGTCGGCCTGAGGTGGGCTAGTTTGTTTCTACAATGGAGTAGAGGTAAGGTCCCTAGAGTCTAGGCTGCAGCAGCACATTTGAATCAGGCCAGCGAGAGGCATTTTTAGCCTTACAATATGACTGGGCGATAATTTCCAGCCGTGGATGAAACGGGCAGCTCATTTATCCACAGTCATTTGTATGCATGCAGACACCTTCTCTAATTTTAGCATCTCAGGGGGAGAAGATGAATTATGGCCGAGCTTCGCTGCATTGTGGGCTGGTTCAAAGTGCTGTGCTGCTGGACTCTTACATCCAGTCCTTGTATCACTGCGCTTCTTTTGAAGCACAGTGCATTGAATTAAAGGCGTCTACAGTGCTTAGGAAGGGAAAAAAATCCCAGTTCCATGCAGGTGCTCAGTTACTATGGCAACTGTGATGGCAACTGTGATTTTGCTATTGACTAAGCCAAAGTGTTTGAGCGGTGTAATCTATCTCGGGAATGGTAGCAGTAAACCATATTTTAACAATGCTCAGGTTTCTTTTTTGTAGTTGTGGGCAACAGTACACCAATCTAATGAAGCGATCCCTCCGGAGACATTGTAAATATGGCTACTAACAGATCTTGCAATATGCTGGTGTTGTTTTTTTTCTTGATTCATTCATGTTTCATTTGTGTTTTTTTAGCCTGTGTGGTTGAGTTGAATCGTACTCTCTGCATTATGTTCATTATCACCCAAGACATTTCCAACATGCCAATCAGAATCCATTTCACTTTGCATGGATTTTGATTCACAGCATTAAGTTGTTGTTCCATTGCCTACAGTATGTCTAAGGTGTTTTGTTAGACATCAATATTGGAACTAGAGACGACCATGGTCTCAGCGTACCCATTTGATACCTATTTTATTTCTGATAATATTTCAAATACGCAAGATCAGAAGTGACAGAAACACTCAAGTGCCTCTCATTTTAAGCTGGTGTAGCCAGTGCATTCAAACATATGATCTTAAAAGCTGTTACGATGCAACTAACATGCTTACTGATGGGGCAACATCCAGACTTGTTTCTAAATTAACATTTAGAGTGGATGTCCCTCATCCCTCTGACCCGAGAGTTGCATCATCATATGGCTTACAGCCCCATTTGGGTCTCCTTATATCTTGTACCTTGAGGGCCTGCTATGAGTGTTGCCACTAACAGCACACCCTACTGGGGTCAAGTGGACCAGCAAAAGAGACACTTCACTGTCATCACCACAATAAGAAACAAAGATTGTGTCTACGGCTACTGTGCTATATGCTATGCTATGCTATGACAGTTACAGTAATTGACATGCTTGCAGAGGGAGAGAGGAGCAGTGTGGCATGTGGGTGAGGGACACTGACACTCAAGTCCATTGATATCCATTAATATAAAAGAAGAACATTTATATAAAATCAAAATAATGGTCAAAGACTGAGGATGGTAAATTTTTTGATTAGAGCATCTTTTTTTATGGATACACTAAGTCCTATGTTGTATGTCAACTTCAGCCATTTTGTCACTGAGGGCCATAAGACTCCCGAACCAGCGTCCAAACCCGCATACAGACATATTAACAATGGTGATCCCACTCCTCTTCGCTTCACACTTGACCAATTCTATTGAGACACCTCCAGGGGAGAGCAAAGGAGATTTGGTTCAATGCAGAAACATCCATATAAAACACAGTGAAAACACAAGAGAAAGAGAGAAAGAAAGGAGATCAAATAAAAAACACAAAGATCTTTTTTTGCGACCCGTTAGCTTATAGCTGCAACTACATCTCCCCCAAAGACACATGTTCAAAACATAATGTTAGTGCAAAGCAAAACCCCTGCAGTGTCTTCTGTGATGGTCTGTGCTACTGCTCCAGAGATTATAGCTGTTTTTTTAAGAGGGGCCCATGTCAGGTTGGTCACCAGCCAGCTATGTCTGGCTGAGCAGCTGGGCACAACTTGCGGGTCACTGGTTTGTCAGAGCACTCCAGTGCATGTGGAGTACCGCCACCCCAACAGCAATGTGTGGGGCTTTTCAACTGGACTGTGAAGGAATGGAAGAAACCTGACACTCTTATTGTGCTGCAACAAATACGTCAAGATATAGAGGTGCACTGTATATGTGGGATACAAATCTCAACAGCCCTTTCTTGCTAAATACATTATATTTCAAATTTGCCTGGCAACACAGCAAGAGTCTGAGGTTTCAAGGATTCCATTGCCCCCCCAAAAAGGCAGTAATAACAAGACAAAAGAAGACCACCTGAAAACAGACCCTTAAAGAGGCATGCACAGTTCAGACAAGGACATTGAAAAATAAATCCTTCTGTAGTGGACGACAAGAATTATGGTAAAGAAAATATGACAAAGCAAAAGAGTAAATTATTAATAGAAATCCATGAGTATAACCCTGAAATAGACATGTTGGTAAGAATACACATATTAGTTTGTTCTCCGGAGGACTGGCCGTCGTGACCACCTTGGAAATGGATTTGGAAATGACAAAAACCACTGGCGCATGCTCTCAAACCAAAAGCAAACCAACAACGGCTGAAATCGAAACGGCAGGATCTGAGCAAAGAAAAAAAGATGGATATAAAGGATCGAGCAATCAAAACGACAGGACGCAAACACAAATATACACAAACACACACACACACACATGTACGCACACCACCACATCACCAAAGGACACAATCGCCAGAATCCACGTCCAAACCAGAGGCAGGGAGGAAGAGCAGCCCAAAACAAACACCACTGGCAGACTGCTTACTGTGCGGCCCCCCTGCTCCAGCAGCATAACCCCCTAACCCCATCAAACCCAAAGTTGGCCCTGGCTCAACTCGCCTCACAGCTGGCACTTTAGAGCCCAGCTACTGGACCTGACCTGAGTTCCTGCACTGATGCCCACTAGCTTGTAGGAGACAGTCCCCTACAGATGCTGAATGGATGGCTGATCGATGGTGAACTGACAGACACGTGGCAGAGGCCGCTGAGCCATGTGGAATGGATGAGTGGCGCATGGGACTCTTTTGCAGTCAGATATGGGGATGTCGGCAGAGAGGACAGAGGAAAAGAAGAGAAGAGGGGGGGAGTAATCAAGGGAAGATGTTGCTTCTTCGTCTCCTTACCGTGTCTTTGGAGGACCTACGTCTCTTGATGCTGGAGGCCAGGGTGGTACTGATGGACCTAAAAGAGGGTTTCTTTTTGGGGTCGGGCTCTGCTCTACCACTTTTCCTATCCTAAAATGAATATATGTAGAAACATTATTCATGTTCTGGGGCTGGGGTGATACCTTGGTTTCAGTCTCAGCCATTCTCTCTTCCTTCCCACCACAATAACAACCCCACCACCCGCCACCCTCGGTAGATTACCTTTTATTCCCTAAGGTCGTAAATAGAGGGAGGCAGAATGACTATACGTGTTTTGGAAATGTGAAATGCTCAAAGAGGGAGAAAGAAAGGGATAAAGCCTGTTAGATGTGATAGTGGAAATAGTCTCTGACATGCGGCTTTACAGCATTTATCTGCACTTTATGCAATATTTTCACACTGGGACTGTAAAAGATGGAGTAGACCTTTAGTAATGCACTGACACATCCATACATTCGGTCCTTAGAAATGCATTGGAATGGTGATTGATGACTATTAAGGATGTCAGTGGGTGATACCTACACTGAGCTGCTTTATCCATCCACAATATCCCGCCTACACACTCCTGCCTGCACACACCATGCAGCATCAACCCCCTTACCCCAACACACAACCGGTGTCAAAGAAGAAAAGGTCAGTACGCCAAAAAATGACATTATAAAAGTCAAATGATTAGAATCCACTACTGTGTACTCAGTTCTAAGCTCAGTTCAAAGCTCAGGAAAATAATGTCAAGTGCATGCCTGTGAAAAACAGTTTTAACCATATCCTTACAAGATGATGAGTCAATGTGGTGCCCTCCCACCCTTATACCATCAGAGTGCCCCTACTCTCAGTCCTGTGTCTATAGCACAGCACAATAACTGGGTGTTTGTGTGCAAAAAGCTCATATTAAGGTATTCTTACATCCTGAGTCTCTAGAGAGGAAGAGGGCTGCATAGGGGGAGAAAAGAAAAATATAATAAATATCCATCCACTTGCTGTTAGGTCGTTATACTTTAAAGATCCTTAAGCAAAAGCCAAGGGAACCAAAAAGGGCGGATATTAAAACTAGCAAAGCAAACATACACATCCAAAGCCAGGCAGTTATAAAAAGTAGAGAAGCTTTCAGAGGCAGGAGAGCCACTAAAATGCATATCAAAGTGGTAAAACAACAACAACAAATAATTATGTAATTATTTAAAGCCCATTTAAAGTCATTATACCTGATCATTGGTATAATGGAAATTCACCCCACACACTTGGGAATGTGATGGAGCATGTAATGGAGCGTGAACTAGAGGAGGTTTCTCAAGGGATGGTAGTTATTGAGGTGGAAAACGGGATTTTCGCATGGCTCTATTTAATGATGCAAGGATATCTGAGTGCATGGCAGCTAAATGATGCAATCTCTTAAAACGAAAGCGCTGTGAAATAGATGTGAGTGCGGTCGGTGTAACTGGATGATGAGTAAGCTTGTTCCGGGGGGGAGGCCCTTCGGGCGGGGCAGTGTGGTGTGAATTTCAACATGCCAAAAAGGGGATGGATGGAGAGAGGGATAAGGGAGATTTAAAAACATAGAATAAGTAAACACAAAACAAATAGCATGACAAATCAATCCCGTCCAGCACTGGCCCCACAGTACATCCTCTTTCATCAGGTCACATGACTAGGCTCTTTTAGGGCACATTTGAACCACCCATCTCCCCGCCAACCGACCCCCCTTTTTCTCAGCCTCCTGATGACACGGTATCAGGAGGCGAGCAACTATCAGCTGGGGTGGCGGATGGATGAAGGCTGTCAGAGGAGGGAGTGATGGTCATGACATCACTCCATTTTGGTGCAGGTATAAATAAATAAATAAACAAATAAACAAATAAATAAACTGGTTTTCCTGTTGGAAGATGACATCTCATGTTAGTAAATGGTCAAAGTCAGCCTGTGTAACAAGTTCCCCTGGTGTAAGTGTATTAATCAGCAACAATCAATGTGACATCGGCTCTGTTTGTTTCGTTTCATCTTATGTCTATAGAGCTGAGGTGAAATCTGGCCAGTCTGAGCCCTGGTGAGGTGCTGCGTTTGCACAGTCCTAGCCATGCAGGGCATGCTAGACCGTCGGATGAAGCGTGGCAGAGTATGCAGCAGCTGCCTGTTTCCCGTCGGAAACAGAAGCAAGCCACCGCAGTGCACCCTCACCATCATCATCACTCAATAGGTTTTCTCACACTGTGCTTTCGTCCCAAGCAGTGCACTTCTGAATAACACTTATTTCAACAGGGAAAGCCAAAAGCCAACGTAGCCTCTCAGGGATGTAGTGGTAAACAAAGGTTGGACAAACTATCAACTCCGCCCAGTGATCACACTAAGAGAAACCTATAATATACACCGCCAAAGGTTTTCTCTGTTACTTTTCATTTAGGTAAGAAAAAAAGGTTTTGTTAACATAAAACACTTATGCAACACTTCTTTGGTATGAAGAGTATTATTTAGGATTTGCCTAAATAATGATTTGACGGTTTTCCTTTTCCAAACTTTTGCTAAAAGCACACATTTTCCCCTAAAGGTGGTTTAAACACATGAAAGGTAACCACTGCTGAGTGTTGACATTACAAGCGTATAAAATGCGTCTTTTTTCCCCATTTTTGTCAGTCATCACAAATATTTACACGTGTGATATTGATTTTCTCAAAATAAAGCTAGTCTTAAATGTTACTCTTTCATTTAACAAAAACAGTTTCAAATGTTTGATGGGCAGTACCTATATGATATAAATCTTTGAGATGAAAATGTATAGAATACATTATAGTACATTATCACACTCATAACACATAAAAATTCAGTATTTTTAAGTACATTTTGTGCAGGGCATCAGTCGGATATATTACTAAGTATAATGTAAATTCTGAATTTAGATCATAAAGATTTAAATCCTCTTAAAATGGTAGGTAAACTCTATTCCACAAATAAAAAGGTGGGCTAACAGAAGTAGGTTTACCCTCCACTACATCCCTGTTGCTACAGCTCTGGAGGAAAGGGCGTCTTAGGCAAGCCATGCTAACCAAGCATGACCTCTGCCTCTGGGTAAAGCATTGTGAAAGCAGGGGGTAGTGGTGTAGTAGTTAATGACCTTCTAATTTAAGAGCATATGAGCATTAACAGCTATAGAGATAATGGCAGGAATATATTGAATGTTATTCAGAAGTGCACACGCTCTGAAGTCTTTGTGGTGAAAGGTGTATGGGTGCACAGTAGCTACTGCAAAGTACTTTGCATAACACTACCCTGATGCAATAAACAGAAAATGATATGCAAACACACATACAAGCAATCAAAATGATGCCAGCAATAGGTCTCCAGTTTGGAATATTTGCTGTACTAAGGAAGGAGGAGGCCACATAAACTGATTATTTTGTGTCCTACATAGCCAACACTTAATCTGTGGCTGTTCGACCTCAGTGAAGAATCAAATAAATGAACAGTATTTCAAACACGTTCACACAGTACATAATGCATTGTATCAGCTTGACTTAGTGGGCTCCCAGGCTTCTGCAGTCCTTGTATGAGACCCAATTACAGTGGTTATAGTAATCTGAGTGAAGATTGCAACGTCCATATTTTAGCTCTGGGGCCCACTGTGAGAGATGATGTGGAAGACGCATATGCATGAGCCATCTTTGCTCAGTGCTGCTGAAAACCCAACATGATCAATGTTGACGTGGATTTAAAACACACTGGCAAGCAATTATTATATGGGCAGTTTAATGTGTCCCTCTCCTTTCTCAGTGACACCCCTCCTCCCGCATGCAATCTGCCTGCTGTATGTGCCTAAGGACACTGGGGACACTGACGACATAGAGTAGCAAGGTCCTAGGCAGACACTCTCAGAAGGACAGTGATTTGCTGACAGGCACCTGAGACTGTGATCTTATACTGTACCTTCCTCCAGCCCTGCTGTCTCTATTCAGCAGGGCCAGCCCTTTAGTCAAGGCTTACAAAGAGCCAGCATGCAGCAGACAGGCCTCTACATCACAGATTCACAGTGTTCATGGCCTTCACATGTGGGACCCTTGCACCTCCCCCTCCATTCTGCACCCAAGCTGCAGGGGCTGGTAGAACAGTGGTGGTGTAAAACAAGAAAAAGTAAAGGAGAGGGGGTTGTGGGGATGGTGTAGGGGTTCTCCAATGCATCACAGACACGTTAGAGGTCATTGGAGTTGAGGGCAAATCATGTTCTTCAGCAACTGTACTGGAAGTTATTGCTCAATTGTAGCTTGACTTGCCATCTGCTTAAGCAGCCACTGTGTTGCATGAAGCTCCTGGCATGCAAGATATCTTTGACTTTTGTTTAGTGTTTGCCTTATGGACACTGTGGGGGATAAATAAAAGGAATGGGAAAGAGAAATATTGTACAGTGTAGCATGGTACTTTACAGCAATGTTGATATTAATGGGAGGGTCACTGCAGTGTCGTTCCTGCCAGGGCACTGACTGGAATATTTTTGCTCTATTTATATTGTGTGTGTGTGTGTGTGTGTGTGTGTGGAAAAACATCAATGACGACATGATGCACTATGAAGAGCATTAAAACGTAATCGTTGCTATTATTGTTTACAGCAGTACAATTCGATATTTTGGCTTTCCATGTCCACATCATCTGACCTTAAGAAGCGTATAAGCACCAGAGCAGCAGTATAGAACGACTAGTTCATGCCATGAATGTGGAATGTGGAATTTTAATTCAGATGTCCATCATGTTGGGGTCACTAGGCTACTGATCTAATTCTTACTCTAACAGGGAGAGGTGACGTGGGGTGAAGATGGCTCTGCTAATTTGTTACATACTAATGATGGGGTCCCAGCCATCGCTTGACTTCCAGAGGTCTCCTTACTATCCTGCAGGCACACAAGAGACATGGGTGCGGTTGGCCTCAGGAAACTGTTAGGACCGAAAGGGTGGCCATGGAGAATGCCTTGCATGAAGGCATTGTAGATCACGGCTTCTCAAACGGTGATCTGAAAGTCTGACCACCACTGAGATGTAAAGTGAAAAAACGTGTAGGGGGCAGAGAGGCTGAGAGATGGAAATCCACCCCCACAAGAGGGGGATTTGCTGGGCCTCTCTCATCCCATCCCTACCCTTCCACCGTGGGTGTGAGTGGGCAGAGGGTATCATCCATACCTGAAGGTTCTTCCTCCAAACGTTGACGGCCGCAAAGGCCAGCTGCATCTGCTTCCTGCGGGCGTCTTTATGGCGTTTATAGGCGATTTCAATAAAGATGAGGAAGATCCCTGCTGCTATGCCTCCAGCAACCAGCATGAAGACTCCTGTTGGGGAGGGACAAATGGGAACAGGCGGGACAGAGGTAGAACATGAGCCACTGGTCTACAACTCTGCCGCTCCCGCTGACCATGAATGCATGGTTTGCCTGTCGTAGTCAGCGGTCGCCCCTCCATTTTCAACCAGCTCCTACTCACGCCGCCAGCTGCAAACCACGTGATCCGAATATTAATAGTAAACCACAACTTCACAAAACCCACAGCACGTGATACTGTACAGCACATTTCCACAGAGCACCCACGCCAACACGAAAACAATCATTTGCAAAGGTATTGGACAAAAAAGGGCTACAGTACCTTACCACTGCAGTTTTTGTCCAATCACTTTTAACGGTTTCTCTACACCATAGGGACCATACCTGCCATGTTCTCAAAGGTGAGTGTGGCTGGGGCATTGCTCCTTGAGTCACACTCCTGGTATCTCACCCAGGTTTTATCTAGGTCCTCCATGAAGCCATTCTCATGAGAACTGCAGGGGGTTGGGGGTAGTGGGGAGAGAGGTGACAAAGTTAATACATGCCGCAAAGATGAAACACTTGAGCCGCTTACTCCCGGACTGCAACTCAAATGAAACAAAGACACAGACAGGTATATTGACAGACTGACACAAAAACAAACTTGACAGAGACAAATGGACAGAGGGCAGGAGAGGGGAGATACAGAGATACAAGATGCCAACATAAGGCGATGTGTTGGATGGCTGCAAATGGTCAAAATTTGACCACGAAATCATAAAGATAAGAAACAAAAGGTCATACGAGTAATGCAGCTTCGGCTGGGACAGACCTGAGAATGGCCAGGGACACATTCTGTTTCCAGGGGCTGTCCTTGCGCATGCCTATGCCAAAGCCCGAACGGAAAAACAGCTCTCCCGTGGTCACCAGGTCGCACTTCTGCGAAGCTTCAAACTCCAGCACCGCAGAGTCCCAG
>CABFOS010024687.1:0-15267 GCA_900660315.1 Diretmoides pauciradiatus | reverse complement strand
GTCAAAACTTTATGAACTTAAAGGTTAAGTTGATATAAGAAAAAAAGAATATAAAACCTCTGAAAAACAGTCACTTGCACGCACGCACGCGCACACACACACACACACGCACGCGCACACACACACACACACACACACGCGCACACACACACCATTGCACACAACAGCTAGATGGGGACAAACAGAGAACACCTTGTATCAAAACATTAAAAGTGGCCTCAGCTTCCCCTTCTTTTCTCTGCTAATTACCTCTCTCTCATCTCAATCAATAACATGCAAGGTGATTGTCTGGTTAACATTCTCCTTACATCCTTCATCAAACCAGCTGCCAAGCTCTCCCTCACCCCCCCCCCCTCTCTCTCTCATGCACACACAGTTCCTCCCGGGGACTAGCTGGAAAGGGGTAAAGCAACAGTGCACTCAGATACAATCAAGACCAGTGATCTAATTCCCTCTCGTCCATCTACACACACATTCAATTTGTTAGGATGCTTAGAGGAGTCTCTGGTGAGGTGTTTGTCTGACTAGATCTATCTGGCATTGGACCCCATGTTTTCTCATGTTTAGTGTGTGTGTGTGCGTGCGTGCGTGCGTGCGTGTGTGTTCATGTCTGTAACCATCTATTGAGTATCTATTGAATATTCCTCCACACATCCACCTCTCCAGCATAAAACAGGGGCTCTGTTAACATGGGAGACAACCTCAACCAGAAAGGCAGAGATTACTTGACAAACATGAAAGTTCCTGGTCATAAACAACGTACGTAGCAAATCAAGTGTGTCTCTATAGAAATACGTCAACATCCATCCAATAACATCTACTCAGTGCTGCTTACCCCTTTAATAGCGTCACACAACATTAAAACCTTGCCGCTGCTTGCCAGCCTGCCTGCCGGTCCACCAACAAGGTGACTTCCCCTCCCTCTGAGTAGTATATAGGTCATTCTCTCTCTCTGCTTATGAAACCAGAGCAGACAGGCCAGCCTGCAGTGACTGTGCACCACGGCCGCCAGTAGCCCAAACTAAGGAGAAGCAAATCAGCCATATTCCAACAGAGATGTTACCGTTTGTGAGTTTAAATAGATTTGTAAATATGAATTTTTTTCTAAAGAAGTCTAAATGAATTGCCTTTCTGTTTGGCTTGTTATTTAGATGGCTTGAAATAGCAACTTCTGCCCATTGGACTAAAGGCTTCGATTGTGCTTTTCCCAATATCAGAGGTAACATCTTGTGAAAGCAATCAGTTCAACCTGTCGTGCAGTTCAACCTGTCGTGCATACAGAAATTAGTGTCATCCTTCATCTCTTACTGACCTCACAGTGCCAACTAGCAGAGGAGGTCATTTCAGGGGCATGTACTGTGTAACAGGATTAGATAGCTTAAAAAAAATAATCAGCTCTCAAATGTCTCTACAAGACTTTTTAATTTGGGCTAACATACCTAAAAATCCATCCAAAGTCAATGTGCATTGTAATAGTTTTGGAATTGTGTGTGCAGGGTATTTCTGGGATCTGGGACCGCTTCTGTTGCTCATGAACCCTCCTCTCCTCTATTTCTGGGTACAGTCATAGACTAACTCAAGGGGACTTGACAGCACAGATCAAAGGTCTCATTCTTTGCTCCAGTTGTTGCTTTTTCCCCTTCTACAGAAACTCCAGGGCAGCGGTTTCATTGTTTTCAATGTTCTTTCATCTTTTAAGATAACACACAAAACTAACAACTGATTCAGTCACAGTTTATTTCCCATGAGGATGCAGATGATTGTGGGTAAACAACGCCTATTTCTTCCCACCATAATGTACACAGACAAAAACTTGTATGTCTGTAGCAAGTTTTCTTGCCCTCTCCCAGTGCCTCTCTCCCGACATGCTGCTTAAGAAGCTATTAATAAAATGGTGGAGAAAAAACAGACTTAATGTGATCTTGCAGCCAGACAAGGCTCACTATGCCCACTAAAATGCGTCAGGACCACAAGACAGATGTTTGGGCTCAAATTGGTCTCAAGCTTTCTACGTAATTTGAATGTCACACTGGGAGCATTCTCCAAATGGTTCAAATATCTCCACCCTCTCTCAGCTGTGGGAGGAATGCTAAGTCAGCGCGGACTAAGTCCAGATAGGATGGTTATTTAAGCCAAAGATGTCTCAGAATCAGGAAATAATGTATTTGATAATCACAGCAGTCATCCGAAACGGCCTCGCATTTGGGTGCCTTTTTCCTTTTTTTGTAACATATTTTTTATTGAGCATTAACAACATACATACAAAATTTAGAGGACTTTTTCCTAAACTTTATCAAAGCCACTGTGTCCATAGTCTCCATACAGTACATCACGCTGGTAAAACTTCATCCTACACCCTTTTCGAACATTGTTTAGTTAGTTGAGTTTTGTTTAATATGTTATTACTATTGTATTATTTTGCTGCATAAATATTTTTATTTTTTATTTGTTTTTATTATTTTTATTAATTTTTTTATTTTGGTTTTAATGTTCGAAATAAAATCTATCAATCAAAAAAATATGGGTCATCAAAAAAGGGTCAAAAGTCATCGACCCGCGGTGTAACTAGCACGATTAGTTAACATGGAGGCTAAGCATAGGTTAAGTATAAAGGAAGTGGAGGGGCCATAGACATTCTCATGTTATGCAGATAACATCATTATGGGTCAATAATAGGCTGAGAGATGGTTCCATGTCTGCTGATGGAAGACAGTACGGCCCACATGGTACGAATGAACCCTTTGACCCAGATAAATACATTTGTACGACAGAGTCAGTAAACAAGCAGTTGAACCACAGAGACAGCTTTGTTGTACAGAAAAACAATGTTCTCATCATGCATGTAATGCCGTCCACTGTCTGTCACTCACACGCACACGGTGTATTTGCACTGCAGTAGACCCATCGATTATAAGGACAATTTTGTCTGTGTGTGTGAGTGTGTATAAGCAGACACACTGACTCATTCATTCTAGAGGCTGTTATCACAGGGATAGTTCAGACAAGTACCATAGCCTCTCTGAACCTGACTTCATCACAAGCATCCTTGACTCTGCAAACAGCAGCTTCCAGAGTACAATAACTCACTACAGTCAGGCCCACAACATTTATGTAACACACACCTTGGCATGCTGCAAAATCTAAAGGTAGATTAGTTCAAGCAAACCAAGGGAGACGGAGAGAGAGAAAGAGACAGAGAGAGCGAGAGGACAAAATGGCTTACATAACATTGGGCAGACAGTATAAACATTAGGTTGACGCCCACTCACCGCCTCTCATAAGAGAGAGGTCTTATGGGTAGCGTTAGAGAGCCACCAGGGAATTATTTTCCTGGTGAAGGTGACCCTGGCATTGGGCAGAGTACCTGAGCATACAGAAATATGAGATTTCCTCTCCGCCAGGCTTGTGTTACACTTGTGTTAAGGTTACAGTATAATCCTCTCTAACTGACTGCCATGGTTAACTATGGAGAAAACAGTGCAGCTTTTATTGTTGTGCATTAAGCGTTGTATGCGCTCTAGGTGGGCACAGTACTACTTTTAATGGTGTATGAATATAACATTTTGTTTGCAATTTACAGTATGATAGGATGAAGAGCCACAATAGGGGATATCAGGCTGTTTCATCATCAAATGAAATGTATTTCACCGTAGAGAACGGCGAACCTGCTGTCTGATGGGATCTGGTATCCAGGCTGTGATTGCATTCCTTTGTTTTATATTCCATGCTGTTGTGTTGTCTCCCTGCCAAGGCCTTATGCGTACTGTACAAACTTTAACTGACCTTCCCCATAACAGCAAATCACGATTATCTTTCTTCTATAAATCCACTGCTTTGAGTGTAAACAAAAGAAGAAGACACACGCACACCCAGCCACCCACACACACACACACACACACACACACACACAGAGTCGTCTCCAAGTAGTTGATAGGGGCTTGGTCTATGGGCGGGTGGGTACAGACTGGTACAGTATCATTCTGATCTCCATACAGTATCCAGTATTTATACTCTATCTTTCCCCGACATGTCTGAAACTGTACGCTCTATGACGTCAAATGCCACAAACAACTGTAAACATCAACCTCACTGCCACATTCAACTTTCACTTTGTTTTTCTCCAGTATGCAGCAGCAGCAGCAGCAGCAGCTGAATGGCCCAGGGGCCTGACGTTGACACTGGATCCCTTTAGGGCAGCTGATTAAAATAAAACTAAGCCCGGGGTGCTGGCTGACCACTATAAAGCTTCACCTCAATCACTGACTGTCAAAAGTAGCAAATTAAATTAATCACCTGAGATACTGTGGCTATAAGTTGTAAAGAATGTGTGCAAGAACTTCAGGTAGATGTGGCAGCGTGTTATTTTCTGGTGGGGAGGATCGTCGTTGGTGGAAACTCGCATAATTCATGCTTGTCAAGAGTCATCTGCGTGACACACTCCAAATGAAGGCTGATGTGCCGCTGACGTGTGCAAGCTTTTCGCAATTTCGGCAGCGCGCCTAAAAGCTCCAGTACTTTAGTGGTGCGGTCAGGAAATCCAGCTATCCAAATCCCACAAGAAGTAAAATAACAACAAAGAAAAACAAACCAGAAAACTCATCAGGGGCCTGTCTATGGACAGGAACTGTGGTGCTGTCAAATGCAGCCAACACACCCAGTCATTCCGGCCGCAAATACATCGCGCTGACCACGCACTCCACTGCGTTCACTCGTGAACCAGGCTTAAGATCTCCAGCTACAGTAGGAACTCGATTAAGTGGGGTCTAGCATTTGAGCTCCTGAGATAATCTGTCTTTGTGCAAGTCTAAGAAGAATGGTTTTATCGTACCAATCCCACTGATTAGCTTGATGGCCTCAAAAGAGCGTTTCTCCTTTTGGAAAGTCTTTTACTTGATATGAAAAGTGCAAGCATTAAACTAGGAAACTTTGAAGTGGGGTGGTACCTGACGTGGCCTTGCCAACAACACAGCTGTTGCTTTATTCTTAGCCATGAAAACAATTCTGCTATTCATTTATCTATCTCTGTAGTCGTCCTAACTACAAATCCCAGAGCAGCGTGTGACAGAAGTATCTTTATTGACCCAAAGGACTGACGTGTCATGTCCTCATGTGCCAAGCGCACTGATCAGTTAGCGAACCCCAACGTTTCTGTTTTAAGCACGAAAATTGCAACTTTGTATAAAACAGCCGTACTCAAAATCAAAATGCTCAGCAGCCGCAAACCAGCTGGAAACACATCTCAGTTGACTTGCTGAGAAATGCACCACTGGGCATCAGGTTGATTTCCAGGCATGGGAAATAGAGAAACAATGCAAACAAGAGACGGGTCATAAACACAAAATGTTAAACACATCAAGGAACATGAAATACCAGCTCATTGACTTTAATCACATTTTCGGCCAGAATATAAACCTGCACGATAACAACAAAAATAAGCATGGTAGTTAGCGTAAATCTATCTAAACAGAGCACAACGAGCCTGTTTTCACCACCTTTGTGTAACATGGCTCACAATTTACTGTAATCTATCTTAATGCCATGAACATAGACATGACTGGAACTTCAAAGCTACGTTGCTAAGGCTGGTTTCACTGGACCCAGATACTTTCAGTGGCATGGATGAACTTGAGACCCGGCCTCCCCTTTTGTTCAATCTGTAACCCCATTTACCACTAACCCTCTCTCCCACAAACTCCACAGAATACTTGGCTTCTTACTAATGTGTCCAGGGCCAGGTCTGAGGTCTGTTCCCTGTCCAGCGGGTGACCTCCACACTGAGCTTAGAGGTCCTAGGACAAACGAAAATGACAAATCCCTGGAGAGGGAGATTATCTTTAAGGGATCAGCCCTGGCCTGAGCCACCTTCACCCAGTGCACTCCTTACCTCACTTCTCCACTTTCTAGCAACAGTCAATTCACAGCCAGCTCCTGTTTGTCCTCACCGTGTCCAGTCAGTCAATGGGGTTATGGTGCACAGTGATATAAAGTAGCACGGATACAGTTGCTGATGTAAAGGCCTGTTATTGTACAGTTTTTTTATTTCAACCAATTATTTAATATTTTTCTGTTAGTCCCCACACATCCACCCACATTCTCACACACACACACTATTCATCCAGATGTGAGGCCTTCAGTAACATTTGTCCAGTGTAAAAAGGATAGTGCAAAACATTGACCTAGAGCTACCTAAAATATGTGCAGCATACTGTACACTACTTTGATTCCATTATTTCATCTCTCCTCTGCTTCCCCAATCTCTCAAACAAACAGCTTTGACAACTGCAGTTTCATATGTACGTTTCAAATGTCATTGTTGCTAAATAACATTGTTATAGTCTACTCAGCTATATAATGAATATACCGGTAGTCAGAAATCTGTTGATCTTATGGTCATTTGTATTTAGCATGTACAAAAAAATGTAGTTGAGCACACTTCATACAGTATTTTGCATTATATATAGATTTCATAAGTCATAAAAGATTCAGAATTTCATTATTCATAAACTAAGTGGAAGGTCACCATTAAAATTCTAAAATCTTAACCAAATGAACTAACTCTGTGGGTCCAGAGAAATGAAATGTGCCACAAAATGTCTTATTCAAAAGGCGACCTTCTCCTTTCCCTTATGATCTGAAAAGACCTCACTTTGAATGTAGGCTACTGTACACTGCTGCTGACACATGTTGCCAGCAACCCTACGCATTAACTGTCACATACAATCATCCTCAACACCCACCAGTCATTTGCAATTCTGCTGGGGAAAACATGGAAGAAGATCGGCTGGGAGTCCGGCAAGCACGAGTGCAAAGGGGATACGCTGCACACACAAGCCTATACAGCTGCCAAGCGGATCTGCCTAGGGTGTTTATTGTATGTATAGCTAATGGTTGAGTGGCTCAGTAAAGTCACTTGGTATGAAACCACAACCTCAAGAAATGGGCTGTGCACAGGAGCCCAAGCCAAGGTTTGGCTGGCTAACATCCAGGTGGTTAGCACCACGGCAGCACATTCTGCATGTTAGCTCAAGAGCTGCTGGGATCTGCTCTCCAGTCAGCCTCTCTAGTATTTGACATGTTCAAAAGCAGAGCAGCAGTGGTATGCCCAGCAGGAAGTCCTGCCTGCACACCCACTTAGTCCATCACCCCTCCACACTATGAGAACAGCTAGCCGAGTAGCTTCACAACACCGTATCAAAGGAGCTAAACATGTAATGAACAAATACATATCAATGCTACTGTATATGAAGCATTCAATGTAATAGATAAATGTTGGATTTTAGAGCCTTTTTAAAAATGGTGTAGTATTTTGGTCACGAGTAGTATTTGATCAATACTACACCACTAGAAAAATGTCACCTTTGTGGTAATATAGTACTGTTGAATGGGAAGGTAATGCTTTTTCATGTAAACCCAGAGCCAATCAAACGCATGGTCCAACAGGATTATGACTACAGTTTGCCCAGGACCATCAGGCCTGCTCATTATAAAGCAAGCCGCTATTTTCCAAAAAGGTCAACTTTAAGATTCTGACCTCACAATTACAAAAGGTCCCCGCACATGTGGTACAAAATGTAAAAGAAAAAGAACGTTAGAGGGCAAAGACATTAACAAATACACACACACACACACACACAATGTGTGGTCAAACTAAATGTGTCTTTGTGCAGTGACCTTTTTCAAATGCAATGTGTTCACGTACAAAGGATTATGGGCCCAGATGGCCATTGGATGAACAATGCCACACCTGCTGAGGGACGTGGCGCAATTAGGTTCTCTGAAAAAAATACTGCAAAAGGAGAGCCTTGGTCTAGACAACAAACAATCAATGGGACATACTGTACATATACAGTATGTGCTGTCTAATCAACTCCTAACTCTGACTACAACCACAGTATAATCCAACCCTTTAATCTGAGTCAAGATCAGTTCAGCAGTACAACTGATATTAACGCTCTTCTGAAATGTCTGATTATAATCAGGGTAATTCATCAATACATTATAGTAATGGTAATAGTAATTATAGTAATACTGTAGATACAGTCATGCTTGAAAGTTTGTGAACCCTACAGGGGTTGGTCATTATTAAATATATTGTAGAAGTATAACCTCATAATCCATATCTAAACCTCAAATCTTAATGACTTGTGGCAACCCCTTCAGCAACGATGACTTATAGTAAACGTCTCCTCTACTGTAGCCACTGATTACAGATCAGTCTCTGGCATCTTCCTGGGGGGATTTTCTCCCACTCCTCTTGAGGTCTCACATGAATGGGTCATGCCACACTAGAGTCATTCTTTGGTAGATTTGCTTGAATGTTTAGGATCATTGTCTTTCGGCCCAGTTTTATCTCTCTGACTGATGGTGTGATGTTCTGTTCATAAATTCTCTGGTTTTGCTCAGAATTCATGGATTCCTTAACAATGTCAAGTCGTCCAGCGGAAAAAGAACAGACCCAGACAATGACACTTATTTTGGTGGTGGATAGTTTTGGGTTGTTGCCCAACATGGCGTTTTTGATTGCGACCAAACAGTTAAATGTTGGACTCTTCTGTCCAGAGAACAAACTTCCAGAAATCAGGTTTTTCCAGCTCATCTCTCGCAAACTGAAGACAGGCAGCATTGTTCTTTAGTAGAGGTTTCTCCCTGGCTTCCCTTGCATGAATGCTATTTCTATTCAGTGTTCACATTGTCAACGGATGCATAATGACATCAGATGCACCAGGGGAGGCGTGTAGATCTCTGGATGTTATTCTTGGATTGTTTTTTATTAGTTTTAATATTTATCTTGAGGCGCTTAGTGATATATTAGAAGGACATCCACTTCTAGGCAGAGTCACTGTTGTGTTAAATGTTCTCCATGTGTATATTATTTGTCTCATAGTGGACTAACAGAGCCAATATCTAACCTTCGAGACTGGTGTGCATTCATTACTCACTTCCTGAGGTTCTATGAGGTCTCCATAGATCACAGCGAGTGTTTTAACTAATGCAAAAGCATATTCACTTATTTTTGCACTTGCACTAATTCCCTTGAAACTATTTTATTTTTACTACATGTACAAATGTCCTCTATTCCCTTTATCTCAGTTAAGAAAAGACTATTTTTTATGAAATAAGGACGAAATTTCTATTAAGGGTTCACAAACTTTCAATCATCACTATCTAGTTGACATGAGACACAAGTGCTGAAGAATTATCTGTGTCTTTTGTGTTCAACCAGGGTTTGGAATGACTTTTTTCTAAAAGGAAACCTCAAGCTGAAAAGATCTTGACCGCACAAAGATTGTGTGGTCAAGGCTTAGACGACTATTTGCACAGTTCTACAAAAAGCCATTAAACATCACTTCCATCAGGCTCCAGAGCCACCAGACCTTGGCCATCACCACGCAATGCCCCATTCCACACAGACCGTTCTCAACACTGTAGCCTCTTTCATGTACAGTATACCACATCACACAAAGGGACACGTGTTGGCCATGTGCAAAGAGAAAGAGCGAGAGAGCGTGAGAGAGGCTGTTTTCTAAGAATGCCCCATGCCAACTGTCATCACCTCCCATCACCTCTCACCCATCCCTCTCCTTTCGTTTCGCATATATGTTAAACAGCCCAAAACAACACAATCGCCTGCTCAAAGCCAGAGGTTAAAAATAACATCAGCCATTGTAACCTTGGCTCAGGTGAGAGTTGCCTCACATATGGCTGACTATTGATGTATATTTAATAAGGTGAAAGATTCACAGTGGTGCGAGTAGCTGCCCTTTCAGCACGGGCGTCCATGTGACCTTGTCGGGCCGGCCATTTCCCAGTGATGTCAGCAATGGCGTGTTAGACTGGAGTAGTAAAAAGCATGCTACAGAAGGTGCGAGAGAGAGAGAAAGAGAGAGAGAGAGAGAGAGAGAGAGAGAGAGAGGACTAGAGAAAATATTTAAAGTGGATTTTCGTGGATTCTTGACTTATTCAGTGGCAGACTTTGACAGGTTCCTAAGTAAATCTGCTTTTGTCTGTATTTATCTTGCATAACATACAGTGGAATTGACTATTTAGAGATTGAATTGGTTTGGGACCGTCAACTAGTGTTTGGTGTTTACGTTGTGTCTTACTCTACATGCCTCCTCGCGCTTGTGGATCAGCCGGATAGGAGTATAGCCAGCATAGGAATGAAATGTCAGTTACCTGCTTAACACACAATGATCTGGTTGGACTGTCCCTGCCCCCTCGCTCCACACTCACGCTTGGATGCACACAAATATATGTATGTGCATCAACACACAGTTGCATGCACCCGCACACACACACACCATTTCCCACCACGTTATAATTCCCTTCACGCTGCACTTTTAATAAATCATAACATCAGACTTTGCCACTAAGACGCCCTGTTCAAATAAAACATTCGCCCAACCAAATACTCCTGGGGCTCAGAATATCTCCCACATTTTCCATCTGAGGGAAATACTGTCGATTCAGAGGTTTTTCTCTTTCCTCTCCCCCCTCCTATTCCATTCACTGTCTTCTGTATATACTACATCTCATTGTCTGAGGTGTAAAAAAGTAGGATAAATACATGACATCCTGAGCTCCTCTAATAAATATTTAAGAATGGGAGACAGGTCTAGGGCGTAGGAGGGGGGAAATATCCAATGTGTATACACCCTATTTAGAAGGTGTATGTGGGTATTTGCCTTGTTTTAATGAGAAGTGAAAATAAAGAAATTCTTTACAGGATGGACAAACATGCAGCCAATACTATTGGAGCTTCTGGGTTTGTTGGAAAATCAAGCTTCTGGAGATTGATCTCTTCCTTAAAGTGGACTTGGTCCAATCAAAGTGGATTTTGTGGCATTTTTTTGTTTTTAATTACTTTTTGTGCACAAGAGTTTAGTCTCAACTGAGATTCTGAGTTCTTAAATGGGAGGCCATCGGGATTTATACAGTGAACAAAGGATTCCCTAAAAAAACAGAGGCTTTGTGCGGCAAAAAAGTGACTTGTAGTTCTGCATTTTCTATCTAGTCACTGTTCTGCTTCATGTTGAGAAACCCGTCAGCGCTAATGAGTAGCTTTATAAGAGGAAGCAGAGCATAATTATTTTTTGACAGACAGCAATACAAAGACATGGGTGGAACTAGGAAGGATGTCAGTCACTCATTCCCACGTCAAGCATACCTTCTACCGAGACTTGACTGGCACACTCTGATGCCATACTGTATACTGTGTTGCACATTACAGCCTTTCAATGTGCCACTGGCTCCTCTTTATGTACTCTGCCCCCAGGGTCTGTCTGTCCACCGGGGCTTTATGTGAGAAAGCCTGTCATAGCGGCCATGTTAGAGAGTAGGTCCTGCCCAATTTTACAGGGATCCCTGGCCAAAACATACAAACTCTGGTTACAGTGAATTCAGAGGAGGTGCCAGGCTGCTCTGCCGCCACCAAATCCCCCAGAGAGCCAGAGGTCATAATTTCCATTTAGCACCTCCTACTCCTACACACATCAGTGTTTGTAACCTACTTGGACATGTGTACGCTGTCCAGAGCTTGGGTTGGTGATCCACTTGCAGACATGTACAATAAATATAAAAGTGTTTCATAGCCTAAAGTAATGAAGCTTTATGAAACCCGAGGGCCTCTACTATTGATACATATCCTTTGAGGCACAATTTAAATGAAGGCTTCACTGCTGATCTACATTAATCAGCAACAGACTAGACCTGTTGGATGCAAAAGGAAATGATTGCTTACTGTGTTTACATTTTTTTCATGTCTGGATTGTATTTTAATCTAAATCAATCAATCAATCAATCAATCAATCAATCAATCAATCAATCAATCAATCAATCAATCACATTATTATTAAAGTGTTACTAAATATATTCTCATGATCTATTCAGCAAAAGCAAAAGACTATTGGATTTGCAGCACACACCCATTAAGAAAAACTTGAAATCATATCCCCAATATTCCAGCGTTTATTTACAGTACATCACCGACCTTTTCCAAACTCTCCCTACTCAACAAAGACACAAGTTAACAGCCATCCCATCCCACAGTCCTAACCACTCTGTCATTCTCTTTGAACTCCTCCTCCTTAAATCTTCACCACCAATTTGACTCATCCTTGCCCTCTTGCCACCGGTCGAGGGCTAATTTTAGCGTGCGGCTCAGAGGTCTTCACCCCAGCTTCCACTCGTTCACCATGGTCTCTGTAAACACTCATGCTTCCTCGGCCGTTTCCTCAAGCCGATGCTCCTTCATGTCTCTCCTCGCTGTGAAATACACACAGCATGCGCTACCCCTTTAATCTTTGCCTGCTGCCGAGTTACTTACTTTCAAGTGATTTGAAGCCATTTGCCGCAAAGGCAAAGTCTGCCATCATGGAGCAAAATATCAACATTAGCTTGATGCTGAAGACTTGCATTTCCCATTGTATACCCAAGGCCTTTAAAAATCCCTATGTATTGAAATGAACTATCTCTTTAAACTCAGCCTAACCCTCCAGCTCTTTCTTCCTGCATTGAACATCAAGTATGATTTGAAAACTTGTTTTTGTTTTGATAGCATCAGTTGTTATTAATGAGGAGCAAATGCTGTGCAATGAATATGTCTGTGCTCCTCGCTGTCGGCCATCAATCAGGAGTAATACACTCACTGCTGATTTAATAGAGTTAGAATGGCTGCCACAGTGCAGTACAATGCTATGATGCTACATGCCATTCACCAAAGCTATTTGTTCAGAGAGCTGTAGCCCCCCCCTCTCTATCTGCTTGACTCCGTTCTCCTTACCTGCATTTCATATTACTAGTGCATGTGCCCATTGGGGGTATGGCTAGTCGGAGTGTGCGCCCATTCGGAACGGGCCGATTGCTCGGCCTCTGGTATTGCTGCTTGCAGCTTTCTTGAGAACTGCTGATCGAAACACCTTCACACTCGACACTGCACTTCCTTGGGTCCTGAGCACCTGCCATGACATAGTTGCGTGTCGCGTCACATTGTTACATTCCCTATACGGTTGCCGCTCCGACACAGTGCCCCCGAGCCAAACAACTTTACACCGATTTCTCAAGAATCGCTCATGCAAACAACTTCACACTCGACACTGCACTTCCTTGGGCCATGAGCAATACACCTGCCAAGTGTGAAGTCGATCAGAAGAATGGTTCCTGAGATAACGGAAGGACAGTCATTCAGACACTAGGGTTGGGTACCGAAACCTACCGGACTGAAACACAACGCAGATTTCGGTCCCTCGTTTCGGTGCCACTTAAATGCCTGAGCTGATATTTGCCCTCTGGTCCGAAACAGATGTTACAGGCAACAGAAGCATCGCTAGTTGCTTCATTGTTGTTTACAAGCGTGAAATAGCTCCAAACAATGCTTTGTTTCCTTTCAGTTTTGTTTCTCTGCGTACTGTCTTTCTATGAGCTATGGGGAACGAAGCGAGAGGGTGGAAATGTCAAATTAAGTTAAAATTTGCCTTAGCAATAAAAGAAAGCTCTTTAAAAAGTTCTTTCATGTCAACCGCCGTTTCATGTTTTTTTGGCTGGACCACAACAGCAGGCAGCCCGACAACTTTCACTGTTGTGTTGCATTCAAGTGCGCCTCGGAAATTTGAGCACATAATACATTGTGATGCATTCAAGTGCACCTAGGAACAGAACACAGCTCTCCATGCACCAAGAGGCATGAAGGAGAGTGCACACGGTCCAGCCATATGCTAGGTTTTGACCTGGTCTTGTTTATAAAGTATCGGTTCAGGCACCGTTTAGGCACCGGTACCGTTTTAAAAGTATCGATTTAGCACTGGTATCGGAAAAAAACCCAAACGATACCCAACGCTAACAGACACACAGGCACACACACACACAGATTCCTGCCTTTATAGTTAGATTCCCTTGGTCTTTGGCTCTGGCAAAAAGAGCTTCAATTCCCCCAATTCTGGTCCACTGAAATCAATTGGCACACTTTAGAACAACAGAGTGTGAATGACTAATTCTCTTGGAAAGGGGCTGGCGAGGGAGGTAAATGTGATGTGCACAAGGTCAGCGCATTCACAAAGGTAACTTTGGCTTTGCCTTCGACTTTCTTTCTGCTTCTCTTTGTCTCTCTATGTTTTCCTCACATGAACACACACAGTCACTGAGTTCCCCAGTGGCTTTCTTTCTCCTTCACTTTTCTGTATGCTAAGAAATCATCTCTTCACAAGGGCAGAAAAGCTGTGCAGCTTTAATTGGATTATTGAGCAATCTGCACACAAACATAAGATACAAGGCCCAGGATCAATAAGGAATGCTTGCATTTGAGGTAGTCAAAAGCAATCAAAGCGCTACGAAGGAATAACGTTATCAAATGACTCACTGATCAGGATTATTGAGCTTCATTCCAAATCCAGGTGATAAGTCAATAAGTGCTTATTAGGCATCAGGTCAACACTAAATACAGACATACCCTCTCCTATTCACTGTCATATACTGTCATATTTGGATGAATGTGTGTTTGGAGGCTTACTTTGAGGTCTGTACAGTACAACCCCAGCCTGTTTGTGGCTGGTGAAATAGCTTTGGGTTTCCAATGCGTATTCATGTCCAGATGGACAGTTGTGTTATAATCTGCTGCACTTCCTGTTTACAGCCAGGCAGCACTCTAAACATGGCAGCTAACACTGCCATAGTCTCCACTGCCGCCACAGCCCAAGTGACTAGTTTCTCTTGGTATTGCTAACATTGAATCACGGTATTACCTGACTGTGTCTCAGCTACTATGCTGTGGTAAAGTGTTCATTCTACAATAAATTCAATGCTATTCTATTACAGTACATGTTCTGCAATAAGAGATCTAGTTAATTTACTCATTAAATTACTCATTTCTTAACATTTTTTCATTTTCTATGTAATTCACACTCACATGTGTCTCAATCCCCCATTAGAGGAAGAGAATCTTGGGAGGGGGGGTTAATAGTCAGTTAATGGATGAGTAGTAGTAGTACGCACACTGAATAAGGTGCTGGGCTAATTCCCCAACAGTAGATAAAGATAGAGGCCGCACACTAGGAACTCCATTCATTCTTCCTCCGATCGATATAGGATCGAAACGTTGTCTAATAAAGGTGTATGTATGGAGTTGTTGGAGTGCGGATTAATAGTCGGTACCATGCATAAGGTGAGACATGAGCCCTGATTGCAGGAAATTAGATCAGTGATTTACTCCAGATCAATCTCATTTCCAGATTATAGCTAGAGTTATTTCAATACATTGGCTAATAATCAGCCATA
>CABFOS010024685.1:0-12334 GCA_900660315.1 Diretmoides pauciradiatus | reverse complement strand
CTATAACACACACACACTACTGTATAACACACACACTATAACACACACACACACACTACTGTATAACACACACACTATAACACACACACGCTACTGTATAACACACACACACTATAACACACACACACTACTGTATAACACACACACTATAACACACACACACACTATATAAAACACACACACACACACACACACACACACACACACACACACACACACACACACACGAAAGGTCATGTCACTTACAATAAATTCTCTGAAAATGCAGTTAATCAATTGTGAGAATGTCACCATGGAATATTTTGTGATTTTCATGTTTCCTATTCTTTTGTAATTAGGCCTACCCTCTTGGATGGTCAAAGCAATAGGCTTGCGGGTGAAGTCCGGATGGCTCTTTCCCTCTGGCAGTGTCTCAACAAACTGTGTTATCATAACCCCGGGGACCTTCGATTTCTTCCTGATCTCCACTGTCAGCATTGAAAAAGGAAATGTTAGCAACAATGACTCTGTAACATCAACAACATGACCTCGATCATAACTCACTTTGAAAACATCACCCACATAACCCATGCTGAAACACATTCTAATACATGTCATATTAGAATGTTTAATGTTATTTGTTGTATTCTTTTATTCAGAACAATAGTTGCCTCCACCGTAGATGGCTCTTACAATTATTGTGTCAGATGTTTAACACATTTGAATTTCTGTTTCATAACATTCATCGTGTTAACCTTTCTTGTGAATCCAGGCCTAAACTTCATACTGTGAACAGATATGCAGTAATACACCTCCATAGCCACACACCAAAAACCATATGCAAAACTCCATTGCATATCAGTTCTTCGTGCCTTGGTGAGCAGAAACAAGATTGATGGGCTTCGATGTTCCTTAAGCCTACCTTCCTTACCATTGGAATTCTCTGCAGCAGGACCTGATAAGGCACAATTTGAGGAGCATATATAGCACATCTCAAACACATGTCAGCACAGTACAGTACAGTATTAGGATTGCATTATGGATTAGACTTAAATGATAAAAAATTAAACACTAGATCAAAAGATGGGTGCATTATAAGACTAGCAAACCTGGCTAAACCACATCACATTCTAATCAGAGTTTCATATTTTAAGCAAATTTCTTCCTGTGCATCCATGCAAGGCTGCATCTGTATATGAGCAGATACATATCTGCTCATATCTGCATATCCATGCAGAAAAGCACCTACAGTAGCCTACCTCCTACAGTACCTCTAACACCTAACTCGATGAATGCAACAATCCATTGCAGATTCAGTATTTCATAACCAATCATGACCACTGTCATGATGTCACCAGCCATCCCACCCTTATTTCTTTTTTTAAAAATATTTTTTGCGGGCCAATTCCCCTGCCTTAGTGGTCCCAGTCACTGCACCACCTCCCTCCGTCGGTCTGGGGAGGGTGTGGACTAGCACATGCCTCTGTGAAGTCATCAGCCGCTTCTTTCCACCAGTCAGCGAGGAGTTTCGCCAGGAGGGCGTAGCGCGTGCGGAGGAACACGCTTTACTTCCCAGTTCCACTCCCCGCTGAACAGGCGCCCCAACCGACCAGTAGGAGGCGCTAGAGCAGCGACCAGGACTAATCCCCTCGTCCGGCTTAACACCCGCAGACACGGACAATTGTGCTTGTAGGAACACTCGACCAACGCTCGGCCTTGGGCAACCGCAAGGATCGAACCAGCGACCTCAGTGTTGGTAGGCAGCGGAATATACCGCTACACTACCCGAGCGGAAATCATGAATTTTCAGGGGGACAATAGTATATTCAGAGTCTAGACAGTCAGTTGAGCATCAGACTTTCAGTTTGAAGATCCATTGTTCCCTTTTCCGGTATTGCATTTGTTCTCATAGCTGTTGTGAAATATTCTGAGAGCTTGGATTTTGCAAATGAGCTGTAGCCTTGATAACAGCAAGTAATGAGAAGTATCAAACAGACACGGAAATCTACGAATATTGCATACGGTTTTGGATGTATTCATCATTTTCTTTCTGCCTTATAAATAAATCTCCTTGTCATCCTCATTCCATCAAATCTGTTTAACCCGAGGGTCTGACTTGGCAGTGTCATATTTTGAATGAATGAATGAATGAACTTTATTATTGTCATTGTTACACAAAACACAAGTTGCAGGAACAACGAAATTGGGGATATCATATCATATTTTCTTCGTTGTCAGAGTTTGTCAACGAGATGAAATATTGACTGAAATTAGTGTATGCTTTGTTAAGTTTGGAATAGGCTGGAGAGCTTAAGTCTTCATGTGTTTTTCCCCAGTTGGTGTCAAATTTTCAGTTTAATAAACCTTTATTCTGTGGACAGTATTGCATGTATATACTATGATCAGTTTACTTGTTGATTAGGTAAGGTACTACAAATAACTTCATTTGTATAGCACTTTTCTGCAACAAAGTTTATAAAGTTCTTCATAATCAAGTCAATGAAAATAGAATATAGAAATAGAAATAAGGTTACATAACAAAAGAAGAGGACAACAGCCAAAACAAAGACAAAGCCATGAGGGTGGGATGGGATACAAACCCTGGTTAGGGTAAGGGATGGATAAGGAGCAACATTCTTACACCAGCAAAACGATACAGTGGAATACAGTAATATGGAAAAAAACAACAATACGTAAGGTTTTTACTACTTCATAGCACACAATGACCATAGTAAGGGTACGTTTTCATGCGTACCAATATTCCACTATTATTCCGAATATGACTTCCGAATTTAATTCGGTCATGTAAACAGCATATTTCGAATTTGGCCTTTTTCTGAATTTAGCATTTTCCGATTAAGACATGTGGGATATGCCGATATTATTGGGGTTTTAGGAGCATGTGTACAGCGCATTCGGAATAAATTGGGTCTCAATTGGGGTTTTTACCACCTGATTACCTTTTGCCTGATTATGGACAGCTTGTAAAGAAACATGGATGAAACAAACCAACTAGTGCCGGCAGTTTGCCGTAGGAGGACGTACGTCATGGAGGCGTTTTATGTTAATTGGAGTACTATACACGGCTGCATGTAAACGGGAATATAAGTGGAATATTCGTTTTCATTAGCCATGTAAACAGCTTAGTAGGAATTCACTTTTTCGGAATAAGGGCAAAAAACGTAATATTGTGTGCATGTAAACATACTCTGTATCTTTGTTAATCAGCACCAATGATTCAATGATTACTTTGCCAGGTGCTGAGATTTCTGGCTTTTAAACTTGCTTTCCAGCCAGTACTCGGTTGGGAACAAAAACTCCACCCGTTGGTAGTGAAGACAGTCCTGATTTTGCACCTTTAAGTCTAGACTGTATCTGGTCAGTTAGTTCATCAGTAAATTATGATCCTTTCATTGTGGCACCTGCAGACCTAGAAGATTACAGCGCTGCTTACCTTGGCCAGTGGCCGTCCCAGTCTCTTCTGGCTTTTTAGACATGTTGGTCTCTTACTGTAGATTGCAGTTTGGACTCAGCAATGTTTCCTTAGCTGTAATACAGAAGTTACGATTATATTTCCTACTCCACTATCTATTCAAATATATTCAGATCTATTCAAATTGTTTTTCCTTTAACTTGAGTTCCCAGTGAGACTGGAATTGTTGATTCAGTGTTAGCTTTCCTATATTATTCAAAGCATTAGCATTCCAATATCTCAAAAACATGGCACATAGCATTGCAAAATGAATGATTGTGCAAAGGTAAAACTCATTATGGTAATTGTTAAGTACTTAATGAAAAACAGCAAACATACAGACTGGATACTCATTGGTACTAACTTCTTGGTACTAACTTCAGGTCATGAAATATGAGATAATGTATGCGTATATTTCTAAAATGTAGGTAGTTTTTTAAAATTAGAGGTCTATATTTGTCATGACATGACATTGGCCATGATTTAACTAGACTTAAAGGGTCCATCTGTGGCTGTATGTCATGCACTGATGTTATCACTTACATTTCCCAAGAATAAAATCCTATTAAAATTAAATCTGGGGTGTAGCGTTTGATGTTAGCCTCGTTATGTTTTTTTTAACAGGGTGAAACTTTCATTAGTTAAGGTTTTGCTGATCATGTACTGTAGGCATGCTGCTTTTCAAATGATTAGATACTGTTCTCATATTAGCCTTTTTATGATCTGTCAGTTCCATTCACAGCAGGGTCTCTGATAGCACATAGCAATCTTCCATTACCCACATGTTGCTAAACTGAGAAACAAATACCACTTTACAAAAATAGACTGATGGAACATGTAATTATAATGGAGTCAGTGTTGCAGGGGCTTAAGGGGATTTACAGAAATGTTAGTATTTATTTAGTAGGCCGATAGCATCTGCTAAGCATGTGCTAATTGGAGCTTCACTCTCACCTGTTTTTCCAACTTAAAAGATAAATAGACCGCACAGGATTTGAGAGGTAATGTAAGACAAGGTGGTGACACTGCTGTTGTCACCATATGGCTTAAGAAACTCTACACCTGCAGAGCCAAAGTGACTGACTGCGCCTTTCATCATTTGTAGGCAATGTGTCTACTTTAGGAATGTGTTGACATGGCTCGTGTTGTCTCTGCATCAATTCTTGGTTTGAAATTGGAATCAAGGAAGCAAGAAACATGCTGCAACATTGCCGGCATTAGTACACGTTAGGATTTTATGAAGCACATAGAGCGACAACGTCTAGTTATGAAGCTGATGACATTTGGATGATTTCTGCAGCATTGTAATAAAACATGTGAATGAAAATTGAAAAATAAAGCATTTTATACCAGTGTATGAATAATCATTGATATTGCTATGTAATTTGACCCCTGCCTTCTGTGTTAGTTTGCTGACATTTAGCTAATGCTAACATTAGTCCTTATACTTACAGTAACCATACCCAAGTCATTGTTCTTGCCTATGCTACCCTTTCCTGTCCATTGCCTAACCTTACACTGAGATAAGAATCAATATATAGAGTGAAAATTAATTTAAGGTCAACCTTAAAAAATCTATACAATTTTGAAATAGGAACTTTATCACACTGGAAGTCTACAGTAGTTGAAAGTACAGATATGATTAGCCATATAATATAATAGAATAAATCTACAATAACCTGGTAAAGATTAGCCTTAAAATAGTAAAGTTTGCCTTAAAATACAGTAGAATACTATAATGTTTAAGAATTGTGTTCTTTCTTGCTTGACCAAGACGGTCAATCAATACGGTGAACCTAAAAACTCCCTTCCCGAAACCATAAAATAGAGAACAAATTTAAGCTGTGGATGAATTTAGCTGCAGTACAGTAAGTGGCATGAATTGGCATCCTGCCGAAGTAATTCGTTATGGCACAGCTTCAGATTCTACATCTTAATAACATTACAGGTTCAGCATTTGCTCTCTGGTAAAGGTGACTATGAGAACATCCACTGCAGTGAATTGCCGGGGGCTAGAATACATTTCCTAGTGCAGCTCCAGATTTTTACCTACTGTAGCATCACAGTTTCCAGTCCTAGTGCTCTGGTTTCTAGAATTGGTGGGGAATTGTTCATGTTCATAAATGGCTGTTATCTCCATTTCCCATGCACAGCAACTATATAATTCCACCAGATAATCAGAGCTATCTCAAATAGCCATTGTTGCTATATTGAACGCAATGAAGGTAATTTACCTTCATAAGGAATGCATCAGGTTATTCACTTGGAAACTGGAACACCGCTAAGCTATAAATGACAAGCTAACATGAATGAAAGCCGACAACAAGATTATCAGCACTGATGAATGTTTTATGAAGCTGTTGCCCAAGTGTCCTGAATCTGATGTTAACTTGGTTTGCAGTCCTGTACATTATTTTCAGTTTATTCTATTACCATACTGTATTGCCTGTTCTCTCTACTGGAGAGTATAGGCTTTGTGGATTTTTATTTCTGATGTGTTTGACAAGTGATTGACCTCTGTCATGGAGAATGTTTTCAACAAATTTTGAATGAATATGAACAACATCTGAAGCAAACCCAGCACCACCCAGCCCAGTAGGTGTATGATATTGTGGGGTATCCAGGGACCGGGGCTGCTGGAAGCTGAGTAAACTTGACTGCCATATGATAGGTCACATGCCACATAACTGTGATCATCCCATCACAAATGTCATGATATGCCTGTAAATCATTGTTGGCACGTTGAGTACGTCTTACTAAAACCTGCTCGGAATAGATATTTTAATAACTTCAGGAAATCGTTCTACTTTCAAGCTTCTAAACATTCTAGTGTTTATTATTTAGAGGCAAAGAGATGCACACTTGATTACAGTAAGTAGTTTTCATCATTCATTAGCTTTGGTTTCCACAGCTAAATTACTGTCTTCATTTTGAGACATCACTACATGGTTTAGGGCTGTACTGTGTAACAGAAAATGTATTCACCAGTGAGAATTCAACGTTTGCTCTCAACAGACATTTGGAGCTGCACTCTTTCGGTTTTGATCTTAAAACTTGCTTCTCGTATTTGTACCGTGACAGGGTACAAAACGAGTCTTACTGTAGGGGATGATTTTTATGGGCCCATGTGGCTTGTGCTGCATGCTTCTGTTAATGTTACCAGCTGCTTATGTGACCACTTCTGAAATACAGCACGGGGATAGTGTACTCAGTGACCATCATAAAAATTATTAAAAGTAAGAGACTACTCAGGGCATTTCAGAAAACCTGTGGCTATCTGAAGGCTTGAGGGTAGTGTTGTGCATTTATGGCAGCTGAGGCTGGTAGGTTTGCTAAATTTGGTTTATCCTAGAGCTCTCTTTTTCATTTAGCTTTCGAAATATCAATTTATGCATTCCAATAGCAGTTACAGTTAGAGAGATAATTGAAAAGATGAAGATGGGTTTGGCAGTGTTTTCAGTAAATGTTAAATTAATGCTTGTATGGGCGAATGGGCAAAAAAAGCCAAATTGATCTGACTGAAATTAAGATTGCATAGAACAGGCTTAATTAGTTTTATAAATGTTTTTTTTCCAGTATTTGATACACACATTTACACACTACACACATATCTGAAGATAAAACTTATCTATTTGCTGCTAGCGTTTTATTTTTATTATGTATATTTTTGCTATAATTTTATCTTGCCATATGTTTGCCATTTTTGCCCTTATTTGTGACTCTTTTTAATCTTCTACCTATTTGTCGCTTGAATTTCACTGTTTAGAACGACCCTGTGTTGTACTGTGCATGTGATAAATAAAACACTTTGACTTTGAATTATGAATAGCAATAAATAATCAAGTTATGCAAGATTCATCTACACATATTCTAAGTTTTGAAATAAAGCGTGTGTAAGTCCTAGGCCAATGTCTAGCCACATCAATGCTGTTTTTAGCAATTACTTGGAGCAATTTTGAGTAGTTACTGTCCATTGCTATAAGACATGTAAATCAAAATATGCCAGTTTAAACTTGATTGATTAACTCAGCATTATGATTTTTAATTTACACTAATATACTTTTATACTATACTACATACTGACATGTTCTCCGTATAATGGAAAATGGAGTACTTATATATACTACAGTCAGTAATTGGATTGGATGATAAGAGTATAAACAGTGTGATAAAGACTGCAGCCAACTCTCCATTCTTAACACTGGTGCTATAGGTGAGATGAGCAATGGTCTTACCTCAGTACTCTCCTGTTCCTGTCGATGTCTGGCCCAGACAGCTCAGTCGGTAGCGCATGAGACTCAGGGTTGTGGTTTTGACCCCCACATAGTGTCAACTATCACCTGTGTAAGTCCCTTTGGATGCAAGTGGCTGCTAAATGACTGTAATGTAACGTAATGTAATAAGTTGTGACGCTGCCCAGTCTGATATTCGAGTGTTGCCTCCCTGGTCTACAAGCTAATAAATCCTTCCAGGAATGCCAGCAGCAAGCTCAATCATTTTCAGACATGATCCCTGCCAAACAAGGGAATCGCCTTTTTGTTTTTGGCTTAAATGACAACCCCCAGCAAGGGGAGGAGGGAAAGCCAATGTAGGGTACAAGCATTCCAGAGGGATGACCATGACTTTATTATTGTGATAGCACGTGAGCTCCTTCAGGACGTGTAGTCTTATCAATATATGAAAACCTGTAGGAAGATGCCATTCAATTTAAGAACTCTGGACAAGTGCAATCAGTATCTGTCAGCTAAGAGTCACAAAAAAAGCAAAAAGAACACAACACATTCTAACCCTGCATGTGATGCCAACACACAGACTTATGAATGGAAGTCTGTGTATTTTACTTTCATATAGACTTGTATTATAGTAGCATCAACTCAGAACTGGTCATTCTGGATCCTGTCACATTCACTCACTTCCCCCAACTTTCGCAATTAATTTTCACTTCATACATTTGGCAAAGCTTGGCAGAATCCAGGTTAAGTTTATACTCCACTCATTGACACTCAGTGACATTTGCATGTTATGGTGTATTGAAATTGGTTATGCATGTTATTTGAACACTGATTTTGAGTCATTTTGCATTCACTATTCAGTGGTGACAGTCAAGTATGCTTGTATTGACACTCATGATACAAGCAGAAGTACATAAACACGATATTAATGTTTAGTTTAGATGCACTAATGACACCAGTTGACACCAACCTAAAAATACAAAGTGTTTATAGGGTGACTATATGATCAGGCTTAGTCTGGGTAAGCAATTGAAAACATAATGCTTCGATTACAACTTTGAACATCAGGATACTTTCCAAAAAGGGTAATCTGATTAATCTTCAGGGTTTACAGTTGCATCTTATTTTACCGTGGTATATTGATAGGAATTTCCATAAGTTATTTATATTTTGTTTTTAATAACTCAATTTGAAAGAGCAGAACAACTGGACCATACAGAGTATGTGATTCCTTTCTTAGAGCACAAATAGGCATTTTGGCCATGAATTACACAGGTTTTTTGGGATTGCATACTGGTGAAATGTACTTAGATTTGACCTACAATGGCTTTGTTAACTTCCTCAACCTTGATCATCCCATCACAAATGTCATGATATGCCTGTAAATCATTGTTGGCATGATGAGTAAGTAAAGTAATAAAACCTGCTCAGATCAGAAATGTAACAACTTCAGGAAAACTGAATTCTTGCTTTTTATTTGAAGCAATAAGATGTGCAATCATACCCAAACTGTAGATAAATAATCGTTTTTATAGAAGATCAATACTTCCTTTTAATGCATGCTATTGACCTCACGTTTTCATTCAAATAAAGTGTTCTCTTCACCCCTGAATACAAGTAGTGAGAATTTGGCTTTTGCTGTCAACACAAGAGTGGTACAGCAGTAATTTTTGCAGTTCTTTCTGATTTTTCCTTTTTTTTAAAACATGTAACGAAGCAGCACTTTGTTACTGGTAATTACTGCAAATATGGCACATGGGTTTGTATTTTTACTGCACTTAAAAAGAAGCATTAGGCACTATGCACTTTAATAATGACACTTGGCACTTTAGTAGTGCTATTTGCACGTTATTTGCACATTAACAGCAATTTGCACATTGAGTATTTGACTCTAGAAGTGTGTAATCGTCTCTTCAGGTGGTAGCAGGTGCTCGGCTCCGCCTGAAAGGAAAGGGAGTTAGTTAGCAGGCGACACAATGTGTTATTGATTAGACCATGGTTGGCGAGCAACGGTAGCTATAAATAATTTTTTTGTCGGGTTTGTGGAATAAAGGGAAGTGCAATATATCGTAGGTTGCTATGTGTATGTGCTAGTGTAATGGTTAATGTGCTGTTTGTTTGCATGCATGAACGCTGTCCTGTCTTTTGTCTGCTGTCTCCAGGATGTTCCACCAAAAGAATTCCCCGGGGAGGCGCAAACATAGAAATAAGTTCCGGGACGGACCAAGTGATAGGATAGAGGAATGGGTGTCTTTGTGAATTGAGTGGAGTGTGTATTTATTGTGCTTTGGTTTCTTTTATTTATTGGGTTAAAATGTGCAGTACAGCAGATTGTAAATGTTATGTGTACTCAATATTAGATTTATATATTTGCTATGTGTATTGAGCTGCATGTGATATTTTTGGTAAACACCAGTTAATGGTAGCATCTGGGTAGATTATTGGGGACACATGGTATATAAGGCACCATTTTACACCTGTCTGTGTTGCTGGTAGCTGGTCAAATCGCCATTGCAGTGATGCTGCTGCTGTAGTGTTTGATCACTAATGGTGAATAAAATACCCTAGGATTGGGGTTACACCGTACCTCTGCATCTTCCTGCTCTTTCATCCAAACGCTAATGGTCATTCTTACAAGACATCCCCTCTTCATTGTCAAGTTATGTTCACGAGAAATATGTCAGTAGTTTACAGGGGCAATAACTACAGTATGGTGTTTACTGCGCCATAGCACAAAATTGCCATAATATATGAGTTGATAGGCTTGTTAACCAATACCAATCACTCAACGATTACTTGGCCAGGTGCTGAGATTTCTGGCTTTCATATATCACTTTCTGAGGGGTATGTGGAGGAGCTGTGTCCAAGACCTGTGTAGGACGTGACAAATTCAATGTTGGAATTCCTAGTGGTCGCCAGTAGAGGACATAAAACACTAACACTGTTAAAATGATTGCAGATGTGCCTTGCATTCCTGGGTCCATTTTGTAGTTTAAGTTTATTCGTGTGTATTCCCGTGCATAACCAGCCAAATCTAGACAACATGATGTCACGTTGAGATTTCCAGCACAGCTACAACAGAATTTAATAGCAGAAGATTTTGCAACAATCTAAAACAACGGTAATCATCAAATTGTGTGTCAGTCCCACAGAATTTAAGAGAAAAGATTTGTTTCTAGACTCACCATTTTACACTGATGTTAAATAATCATACAGAGAGACATCTATTAAGGGCAAGAGATACTTATTTCTCAATCTACAGCACCCTCAATAGACCAGAATGCAATGCAGCAACACATGTTACATGTTGAGGAAGGGGCATGACTCACTTTTTATGGCCTGGAAAAAATGGCTGGCTGGCTGGCTGGGGAATTTCCTGAGTACAAGTTCCTGTTGACAGTTATGGTGTCAGTTTGATGTTAATTGTGTCATAAATATCAGTAGGTGGCAGAAAAGGTTAACGTTGTAAAGCTAAAGTTTGCAAGTCCATTGGGATTTATTTTGGTTTTAACAACCACGTGGCAATGCAGCGTCAGACCTTCAATGCAAACATCCTCTGAATCTCCAGTATCAAGCTCACTTCACTCTTTTTACATGTTGGTGGAGAGTACAGTAGCAATAGCGCTAATGCTAGATGTCGTTGCCAGTGGAGAAAAAAACGAGTAGTGAAAATCGCTGCTTCTTCTGCAGTCTTCAATTCTCGGGAATTCAATGAGTGGAAATACAAACAGTGCCACTCTGCCATTGCAACCCACATTGTGGTCGGAGGGGGGATTTACGTTCCAATGCATCTACTAAAAAAACTACATTTCCTGCCAGGAAAATGTAGCCTGTCCGAACCATTGAAATTTTCTAGTAGCCCGCCCGACCTACGGGTCAACCCGCACGTACCCGCAGGTTGTGGGTCAACCCGCTCATCACTAGAGGCTACTATTAGTGGAGAAATTGGTATGCCTTGTTCAATGAAGTTCTCCTGATTGTTGAACATTGGTGCAAACGAGTCTAGAAAGAAGCCCTGAGGGACTGACACCAACGTTTACCATTGATGTTTTAGATTGTTGAAAATGTTTCTTATATTAAACGCCATTGTAGCTGTGCTGAAAATATCTTGTGATGTCTCGTTGTATACGTTTGTCCAAGTTATCATGGGAATATGAAAAATACACACATACACTAAATAAAAATAAATAAAAATAAAATAAATAAATAAATTATCCACAAGCTCCTTCGCAGGGTGGCCGGGCTCAGCCTTAGAGATAGGGTGAGGAGCTCGGACATCCGGGAGGGACTCAGAGTAGAACCGCTGCTTTTCCACATCGAGAGGAGCCAGGTGAGGTGGTTCGGGCATCTGGTTAGGATGCCTCCCGGACGCCTCCCTGGGCAGGTATTTCGGGCATGTCCAACCGGGAGGAGACCTCGGGGTCGACCCAGGACACGCTGGAGGGACTACATCTCTCGGCTGGCCTGGGAACGCCTCGGGATTCCCCCGGAAGAGCTGGTGGAAGTGGCGGGGGAGAGGGCTTCCTGGGCTTCCCTGCTGAAGGTGCTGCCCCCGCGACCCGGACCCGGATAAAGCGGAAGACGACAAACGAACAAAGACCTTTTTAAGACCACTTTGAATGCAATTTAATACCAATTTCACTGCCATACT
>CABFOS010024684.1:0-16591 GCA_900660315.1 Diretmoides pauciradiatus | reverse complement strand
ATCTACACTCTTTCCCTACACGACGCTCTTCCGATCTGTGTGTGTGTGTGTGTGTGTGTGTGTGTGTGTGAGAGATATTCATCCCTGTACTGACTGTGATGAAAATGGACAGGAGAGGAAGCTATGGCAGGAAGACTGCAATATCCTCACACTGGAGGACAGAAGGAAGGAGGGGATAATGGAGACAGAAGATTAGCTTCATGTGTGCCTTCTTCTTAGTTCCGTATGTTATTCATAGGTATTGTTGTTTATGGGTGGGTATAGTGTGATCCCATCTTAAAATATATTTCAATTGTAATTATGCTGATGGGTAGGAATAAACTTAATATACCTCTGACTACACTTCTGATTGGATCTATTGCAGTTGTCAGCAAATCAGACATCAGTTATCCAAGCTACTACATCAACTCAGTACCCATTAGCAGGAGGTGAGTCACCTCATGGGACTTGGCCTGTTGAACTACTACGCCCATAGAAAGCTTTGATTCTCCCCAGGACAGGCTGTAGTGAGACAGAGATTAGATCCTATGCTTTGTCTCCTGGTGTGAATTGGGACTGGCCCTATGATTAGAACAGATGAGGTTAAGCGGTCGAACAAGCTAGGCCAGGTGACAATTCCAATACCTCTTCTCTGAAAGACAGAACCGACTGCATTTTTGTCCTAATTTCATTTCCCTGGGGGCATTTTACCGTTACACTATCAGGAAATGGCAACTAAGAGGACAGGGCGTGATTATCATGTCATTTATTATCTTTTTGTTCACGTGACGTTGGTGTATGCAAGCTTATGACTCACTTTAGTGCCAAGATAGGTATCACTTTCAGAAAAAAAGTGGTAGATTTTATTTTTTGGTACAAAGACACCCCTAAATGCAGTCACACACCAGAACTAATGGCTCACACCAACCTACTACGTAGGCTACAGGCAGTCGCAACAACACTGACACACACACACACACACACACACACACACACACACAGCAGGACTGGAGCTAATGCTTCTCTCAAGCCTAACAACAGATCACCTATTAGATATGAACTAAGCCAAAACCGCAAAAGTCAGCTCTGGCTGAAGAAGATGGCTGTGCCTAAGTACAGACTAGCTGAATTGTAGCAGTGAGCTAACCCCTGCCACACTGTCATTACCAAATTTATCTTTGGTTTTGTGTAAACAAGCCTTTGGCGTCAAAAGCACAGTTCCCTTCAGCCCTGTATTTAAATGCTCCAGAGCTTTACACGTGTACACGCAAGCTTTTGCACCTCTAAGTGCAGGCCCATAGACTGTGACAAAGCTTGTTGAGTGCTCTTAACCTGGAGGCTGTTTTCTGCGCTAAGCTCAGCCCTTGAGGCTTTCACTGTCACCCCTGGTTGTGCTAACAGTGGATTTAACTCGTGGTGATGATGTCACCATCTTTCTGGAAAGTGTGAGAGCCAGTTCCACCTATCACAGCTACCTGTGAGATACCAACTCTCCTTCCTCCTGACAAGTGAAAAAATCCTTCCAGACATACGGTACATGTATAGCTGGCAATGTGGAATCACATACAGGAGGTGGACAGAAGAATGAGAACACCGTATCACCATATGCAAATGCCTGTAACATTGAAGCAACTAAATTTATCCACCATTTATCCACCACTTGTAAGTTTGAAGGTTAGACCCTGATGAACATCAAAGTATTGTTCATCTGCTACTATTTCAAACAAAGCTATGTAATTAATTGAATGTATGCCCTTGTATTTCATTCACATTTTGAGCTGAACAACAGCAGTCAAGTGAAAATATTGGGTGTGGAAAGAAACAACAGTCACATGTGCTGTCAGTAGCCTTGACTCACAGGTAGTACCTTACAAGCTCATTTTGCTCCATTGAAGAGACTGAAGCAATTCAATAGTCTTACTATAGTTAACCATGTCTGTAAATCAGTAAAACTGTCTCAGGTAAATTAATAAAGTCTGTAGCACAAATCAGAAGGAGCCCGGTCTCTCTAAGGAAACAATTACTCACTACTGTTGTTACTTTATTAAACAAAGAAAATCAATGGTTAAGTTAGTCTGTGTCTTGTTATTGTTGAGGCATTCTGGACAGGCAAGGCTTACTGGTAGGTCAAAGTCTCTTGCTGTCCCAACATGGTTAATTAATGATAGGAGAGATCACACAATAAAAAGCATACACCTACATGTTCAGGCTCTGACTCAGCAGACTATATACTGATGTAAAATGTCATCAAGTATAACGTCTTTCACAGGCAAGAAATTTGAGCTACCTGAAAAGGTTGTTTTATTTTCTCTTCTCGATGACCTGTTTCGGTTGAGGTCATACCACTCTATTTAAAATTCCAGGTATTAGTTCCCTGAATATAATGAAGAATCATTCTCAGATAAATTCAAAGTAAGTGCATGAGGGGAAACCTGCATATTGTTAAAAAAAACGAATAAACTGGTATTTGCTCTGTATTGAATGGTTTTCCTTAGAGGAAATAGGAATTGGTTGAAAAGAGTCTTTCGCATTTTGATATTTCATAGTAACTTTCAAATAAGAAAATTATGATCATTAGTGTAGTTGTGAGATTGTGGCCAGTTCATACCTTTTTAGATGTGAATTGAATAGATCTGATTGGCTCTCTGCATTAAAAGACAATGTTTGGGGGTCATGATATGAACCGGTGTACTGGCGCTCCTAAGTACCTTCAAACCACAGAAATGCCTGATAAGCGCCTGGCCTATGAACTACTTCAGTTCTAACAAGGCTCACTTATTTATTTTGATGTAGCCAAAGTAAAGAGTATCAATCTATTACAGTAATCTCTTACTGTAAGTGGTGTGACTGACCATAGCGCTGGTCTAAATTGTGAGACATACTATATAGTTGATGGCATCTCTGTCCGGAACTGTTGCACAATGGTTGCGCCACTGTCTCTTAGTCACAAGTTGCTAGAGAACACAATGGTTTAATAGCCATCAATCAACTGGAGCATCTGCTTTGCTTAAGTGTCCTGAAGTAAGTCGCATGTCCTGGCAGCTGTTCCTCAGCTGACCCTGCGCTCAGACCTCCCTGTGACGGGGGACAAGAAAAGAGAATTTCCCTCAATGTTACCAATTTGTATTCACAGAATACACTTGTGTGTGTGTGTATAATCACCAGATAGGGCTCAGGGCTGTGTGTATATGTATGGATGGTTCGATTTTAAATTTGTGAACATAAACAAGTCTTGTGCAGTGAGAAACCAGAGACCAAGACTAATCCATGATGTTATCATGTTAACCTGGAACTCCTCACTAGAAAGTGAATTTGAGGATAACTTTTTGGATGCACACAATGATTGTTTGTGATTATTTGTGCTTCTATTAGTGAGTTGTGTTTAACGATGGTGCAATGTCTTCTCAAATAAACTGCCCCAGGACATGGTGATGAATTGAAAACTGTCATTCAGTTGTATTTCCCTTTACGTTTCCTGATTCCTGATCCTGATGTTAAAATGAATATGCAATTTGTAATTTTGACCACAGGAAGAATAACACTCGTCTGTGTATGAGATAGCTGATTGTGGATCAATAAACAATTCAATTCAATGTCATGCGCACACTGATACAAAATGCGTTTACTGTAGTTGGGTCTGAAACTGACTGTAAAGGTACAGTGTGTAGAATTTAGTGGCATGTAGTGGAACGGACTTGGCAGAAATGGAATATAATATTCATAAGTATGTTTTAATTAGTGTATAATCCCATGAAAATAAGAATTGTGTTTTCGCTACCTTAGAATGAGCCCCATACAGTACATCTACATAGGGAGCGGGTCCTCTTCCACGGAGGCCGCCATGTTGGACCGCCATGTTTCTACAGTTGTTGTACTACAGTGCGTTGTAAAGGGAGGGGTGAGGGGAGGTGTGTGTGTGTGTGGGGGGGAGTATTCTGTTGGTTACAATCTGCACCCTCACTGCTAGATGCCACTAAATCCTACACTGTACCCTTTAACTTAAGACATAATGAAATCTGCTTATGCAAAGTCTGATTCAAGCATTTAATTGATGATATTTTTGTCCCTCCAGCAAATTTCACCTGTGTCGATGTGAATAATGTGACAGAAAACGCCTGCAGCAATGCTAGCTGCTCAGGTAAGGATAACAACACAGAGACCTGAGACCTCTGAATTTCAATTTTAGACCCTGTCAGACTCTGCAGACTCCTAATATATTTGTTTTGGTATGCATAAAACCATGCTTTTGTGTTTATAACATGTACACATCAGAAACAAAAAGGAACCATTACACAAAATTTAGCTTTTTAAACATTTATTCCACTACAGATAAGTAAAGACCGATTCTGCAGATTATTTCTGTGCGTAGGTGTGCTCCATGGTGTTGGTTGATGGGTTTCCATTTGCTATGCTCTTTGCTTAATGGCCCCTCTATCCAATTTGTTCCAAAAGGCTTTGGCAAGTGTAGGCTGTTATTATCACCTGGCCAAGGGAGATGGTGGGGGAGCATTGTGTGTCTTTTCCCTCTTAAACCCTGTCCTGGTGTTGATTTTCCCTTCTAGTTAATACACCCTCCCCATCATCCTTGTCCAAGTCTGACCCTACCCCTGCTCCTACGACTGCTTCCGCTTCTCCCACCACTACTCAGCAGTCCTCTGCAACCTCCCTCCCACCCCCTGTCTCGACCACCAGCAGCTCTAACGGGAGCAGCCCTGAGCCCACCACAGGTAACAAGCCCCCAAAAGCCTCCGCTACTTCCTGTCTAAGTCTGTGTTTTCCACACGGCAAAGAGGGATTAAATGGTCTTTGTTTTCATAGTTTTGTTGTTAACCAAGTCAAATGGGTTAGTGGTGTAATGACTAATGGATGTGTTCCTGCTGTGACCCGACTACAGCCAATGCAACATCACCTTCCACCGTTGTTCCCCCTGCGAATGAAACCACCACTACCCCTGGCACTGGCACTAGCCCTATAACCTCCACTTCAAGTAAGTGCCAAGTCTTGTGGCAAGTATTTTGTCAAGATTATCCTAAAATCTACATAGGATGGAGTAAGTTACCTCTATTCTCCCCTGCCCCCTTTTACCCCGCAGATTCAACCAGCACGGGCACCACAGCAGTCGCACCTTCTCCTGCTCCCCACAAGGACTCAACTTTCGATGCTGCAAGCTTCATTGGTGGAATAGTGCTGGTGTTGGGCTTGCAGGCAGTGATCTTCTTCCTCTACAAATTCTGCAAGTCCAAGGACCGCAACTACCACACCCTTTGAAGCAGCCATATTGTTCAGACCCCTTGGATTCCACAACATTTGCCCTCGCCCCACCAACTAGAACCTTCCGAGAAGACTCCCCCACACAGCACACACTCATCATGACTGCCTCAAACAGTGTTTTCAAGCAGGATTCCTCGATATTTAATGTCGTGCCACTTCTGGTTTAGGTCTGCTCCAGTGCTCCAGTTGTAGCCACCCATGCATGCCTGTATGTATGATATGCACTTTACACCAACTAGTGCAACTTAACTGATCCACAGTGACATAGCATTTAAGCCTTGAGCATGGAGGATTACATCATCTAGTAGCCACTCCCACCTCCATCATGCAGTTAGTCATTCTGTGTAGACCATTTTCCAGTGCCGATTTGAGGGAGTTCTGCTATTTACAGCCGTCCTCATGGCTGCCTCATCTGTCAGTTAAAGAATTTATGAAAGGGAGCTTCCTCACAATGCTTGGGGGGGTAGTACAGCTACAAACTGGTAGCGTTTACACTCATTTTCTCTTGCTTTGGAAACACTGTTTGAGTCCCACTCCATTATTAAATGTGATGATGCAGCATTGCTTTTAGTCTCTATTGAAGCATGGGCAGACTCCCTCATTCACATTCAGCATTTATCGTGTTAATCTACTTAATGAGTTTCTAGATGAAGTGAAAACTCATAAGGGAATAAAAGCAACACTCCATCATCTAACTTCAGACTGAAAAATAATGCTCCTTCTGGTCAAAGGTCCATTTTGATGGGTGTGACTCCCTTGGTGAGTGCTGTGGATTTCTCCTATTGACTTGTTTGGGGTGATATTTGGCCCAATACTAGTACACATAGCACACACCCCAACTGCCAATAGAGCGGCTCAATGCAATAAACGATGTATCAAGTTCACTCCCCAAACCCATAACCTCCCGACCTTTATTTCAGAACCCAGTCGGATTGCTAAACTTGAGCTGGCCCTTTCGGCCCCCACTCTGGCAGGGGTAGCAAAAGGGGGGCAAGGGCACAAGATAAAAGATTGTAGTATATATGGCAAATATGAATAATTCATTAGTTTAAATAATGTATGAAATGGATAATGAGCTATAGAAAATGGCATGCGCCTTCTCGATGTGGACAATGATAGCTGTGAAGTGCCTTTAATGTAAATGACTTTAAGAGAGGGAAAATAGAAGAGGATGAGTCTCTTCGTGTTGTCATTAGTGTGTGTTAGCAGACTCATGAAAGAAATGGTATCGCGGTGCTGATATTGGTGAACAGTGAGAACCCTAGTATCCCAGCTGGACTGAATAGCCTTGTGTTGTTGAAGAATACAGTAGATATAGTTGTCACCTGATGGCCTTGAAGAATCAAGACTTGTTATTGATTATTGACATCTGATTTAAAGTTTCCCCAAAATAGGATGATTTTCAATGCATGAAACCGTTGGTCTTCTAGCTGTATGGTCCCCTCTTATGAATAAATAAGAGGAAAGTCAAATATATTAAGTGGACTTAATTTGGAAGACTTAAGTATTGTATTGTAGGTTGGATTCAGGAAAAACATTTGGGACTTTGAGTTTCGGCTTGGTCAAATGACCATTGGACTTCTCATTTTGCAGTGTGAAGGAAAGATGGTGAATATAGTGCAGAACAGCAGCAACTAGGTGGCCATGTAAGAACTCACGTCAAGTTCTCTATTTAGCTTGCTGCTAACTGTCATTTTTGTCCCACTTGTACATAGACATGTTGTGTCTTTCATTTATCTTCTAGGTTTCAACTTGTGTAAAGGCAAAATGAAGGAGTGTTTATCAATAGCTTTTGCTTGCAGCGGCTTGTCAGTGTCAAGGCTTTTTGTTGATGACCTTTTTCTTTCGTTTTGCATTATTGCATGCCAGATGCTTAGAGTTGTGATCCCCCCCCCATGCATATGCTCTTAAAGATTTAGACATGTGAAAAACCACTTCATTATTTGTTTCTAACCAGTATGCTAGCAGAAAGAATGCCTTGAAACAGTGTGCATAAGCCAAAGTCCTCAGTTTTGGCATGGAAAATTGAGCATTGCACTGACAAAGCTTTGTTTTGTAACTTTTTTGCCTTTCTAAACGTTTTCATGGTTCAGCCAAAAATAATAATAATGGATGCTTGTATGAAAAGTCAATCCTTAATATTTACCAGATAACGGCAAAATAATCACTTTGATTCATTAGACCACAAACAGTATGTCATTTAAGTGCATGTGGCTTTTTTTGGTTTGCATAACTTCTAATTTAATGTTCTCTTGATCACCATTAACACGCCTTTTAAGACTTAACCTACAGTCACCTGGTGGCATTAGGCTACAGCCCAAAGACCCAACTATGGCGAGTAGGCTACAGAGTTTTGCCTTAGCTGCACCCATCATATCAGTCTCTGCATGTGGAGTCCCTTCGCCCTCATTCAGAGAAAAAAAAAATCAGTTTTGCCCGACTGTTGAGTGGCAAGCTGTTAAACAGTCGGCCACTGAATCCAGCTGGACTGCTCTCTCCTTTGGACATGGTAGTTGCATTCCTTAAGGACACAGCATCACATGTTGGGATAGTGGTGTCTCAAAACACCTCCAGTATCCATAGATACAGATAGACGTCCATTGTTCTTGCTCTCCGGAGCTTATCTATACCAGTTACTAAGTCAGTCCCTGCACCTCTTTAGGAAAAGTGCCTTATTCAGTTAAACATCCATATAGAGTTTTAGTTTGTCAAATCACAATATGCCATACTTAAATAGCAAAGGGACTCAGCACTTTCAGGCCCCTGTAAAGTTTTCTGTGTTGTATTCTGCGTGAATGTGTTCGTTTTCTCACACTCAGCCTTAACTTCTCGATCATTTTAGTCACAGCCACAGACTTGAGTATTTCCATGGCAACAGTCACATAATGACTTGAACTCTTTAACTTGTTTTTCATTCTATCAATTGTGATCACGTTGGGGTCACTTTTAAGTACAATTCTGAATTTAAAATTAAATTTCGCCTGTTCTTGTATTGCCATGGCTTTTGTGTTAGATTTCAGTCTTACAGTGTGGAATTTCAAGAGTGGCAATCGGAAATCTTTAATTCCCACCTTTCCCTTGTTGCTTTATTACCATGTGCACATATTGCCATAACGTTTGCCTATTGTGTTAGAGGCCATCAGTCTTGTTGGTAGGATTCCTTGGCTTTGCTCTCACCCCACTTTGACACACACACACACACACACACACACACATACATACGTAGACACTTGCAAGTGCCACAATGCCTACCAAAATGTTTTACGCTTGTTTTGTGTCCCTTTTGATTTTTCTCTCAAATCTTGTTTTTTTCTAGTGTCCCCTTTAGTTTGACAATGTTGAATCAATAAAGTTTGAATATTGTTAAACAAACTGTATTCACCTTTCATTTGACAGCAGTGTCAATTTATGTGCTGCTTGTTATTTACATGACAAATCACGACTAAGAGGCTTCATCCCCATGGTTACAATTGAAAGGCTAGTTACCCAGACAACAAAAGGTATCAGGTTCACTCCGCCTTGTCTTACCCTCTGTATGTAGTTAATGTTATGTCAACAACCTCTCCTGTTGACCATGAAATGAACATCACATCGGTGTTGAATCATCACTATATCATATCAACTTGATCTTCATAGGTTACAAAGTTCACGGCTGGTATGCGTTTCCCATCCATCTCATCAATCTGCTTTTCCTTACCTATGAAATCTGCAATCAGCATGAAATTACTGCTGTAATCTTACTTCCTTATTGGCTACTGATGTGATGCTTTTTATCACTATCTTGTTTGTTCTTCACAGGTGTCTACTTCACCAGAGTCCTGTTTTACCTGCTACTGTGTTGTGACACGAATGTTGATACGGGTTTTGAGGCGCAATAGGCTTAGAGCCCATTGGGGCTCTCATAGGTGTAAACAGGCTGTTGAGTTTTCTGTTGACCATGTGCGTGCTGCATGGATCCACAGGGACAGTTACACCAACACTCCCCTCATTTATAGGCACTCTCAATATCTTCCTCCTAGTCCAGTGGATATGGATGAAAACATTGCATTTTAGTATAGAGGTTTAACAAGTGGCACATACATTTTTTTTGAGGCAAACAACCTCTGATTTTATGGCAAGTTAGCTGGTGCTCATAGTGGGCAGTAGTGCCCCCTTTTGGTTAATACAAATAATAGTACTACCATCCTTTGCATGATCTTGCCTTTTTTTGCATCTACAGCTATGTAGTGAGCTATCTCTTTCTCTCACACACAAAAGCTTTTCTCATGCTCGTCTAGTCTGCTGATACGGTTATTTACTGAGATTCCTCACTATCATTTCCTCTCCTTAGTATTCGTACAGCATATTAAAGAGGAACAGATTCAAGGTTTATCACAGCCATATGCAAACATCCATGGGACTGGAATGATTTTTTGGTTAACACCATTATGTGATAGTAATGTCTTAACTGGTCAAAGAAATTCAGAACTCACTGAATCTCCTCATTCCTCCTCCCCTATCAACCTTTCTTAACATTTGTACACATGCAGAATGCTCACTGAGTTGTACTCTTTAACAGGATACATGGTCAGTTCCCAAGGTCACAGCAAGGTTCTGCTTATGTAGCAAAAAAAAGACCGTTCCAAAGGAAGTGTGTGGTTGTGTGCATGCACGCGCACACAAAAATATTGCCACATTGTAGCTGATTGCATGTCCGTACATTCTTCAGAGAGGCGTGTGCATATGTTTTTGTGCTGAATATTATTCTTCCAGTGACCCAAAGTTCACAGCTGGCACGGCTTCCCAGAAGCTGTTGCGGAGTTTCAGGAAAGACAGTGTTTTTTGGACAACCACACACACTTTCTTGTTCTCCCATCTTTCCATTAAAAACAATCTACAACCCTGCACTTAAGTAAGTCTCTGCCGTGATGGACAGAGATGGCAAGCCACATGCTGCTCTATTACAGTCAGGAACATCTCTCAAGGGCCCTTGACTAAGTAGTGGAAAATCTCACAGTCAGCCTGCCACTCAATGATCAATGAACCCGTTCCTACGCCGAGGCGGTCTACTCTGACCGTTGAAATCAGTTTAAGATTATTCCTGCTGCGGTTACTCGAAAGGAACTGTAAACCGATGTGGTGCTCGCTCGTCTTTGAATGCCACACTGCAGAGATATTTTGGACGAGTGATCAAGAGCTGTTTGGAGCGGGAGGACTTTCACACACCCACATGCCTGGCATAGACTCAGACATCACCCGGCCCTCCTACATAAGCTGCTCTGTGAACACCACTGCTGTTCAATATAGAGACAAGAGAGAAAGAGAGGTGGGCAGTCGTAACGTATCAGTGAGAGGTTTGGGGCTGGGGAGTGGACATGAGGGGGAGGGGAGAGGTGTATTTGGGGGTGGAAGGGACTTGACTTGCCAGTCATGCAGTGTAATCTAATCTAGACACAAGGAAACAAAGCCAGGGATTCATACTCTCTCATAACCAGTCTACTTCTTTCTCTCTGTTAAATCATGCAGTACGTTCTGAAACACGGTGTATATTACCACAACCAAGCAATGCTATCTAGATGAAGTGAAAGCAGCTCATTACACAAAATATCACCAACTGCATTTTCTTCTTCCATGACACAGAACGCAGCTGAGGATGTGTCTGTTTTAGTTTTCAGTCTTTCATTTCAGCTTGACCTTACCAGACCTTTGTTGTTGGTGGTTATTTGAGGCCTAGGGAGTGGCTGAGGTTAGTTTAGGTCATTTATTTACCAGCTTGGGGGGGGTTGGCGCCTATCCGCATGCATTTGATGGAAGGCAGGGAAACATTCTCGATGGGTCGAACACACACAGAAAAACACATATGAGCAATTTAGTCTCCAATTCATCTGATTTGCACGTCTTTGGACTGTGGATGGAAACCAGAGCACAAATATGAGAAAATGCCAACTCCACATGAAACAGCAATTGAACCCGGGACCTTCTTATTGCGAGGTGACAGTGCTTACCACTGAGCCACCGTGCCACCCTAGTTCAGGTCATATGAAGTTCAGAAATGCTACTAAAATGTAGCAGTGTGACCTGAAGAGACAAAACCTGTTTGTGAAAAACACTGGAATGTTATGAGGCAGCTCCTCGTCCCATAAAAGGTGGCTGAATCACATCAATACACAAGCTGTCACTGCTTAGCCATGCTAGAAATGTGTCCTGTGATCTGACCAGCCTACATATTAAATCTGCAGTAGGGAATAGCCTGCACAACTCCTAGTCTTCAACAGTTAATGGGTGCAGGTTGCAGGGAGATAGTCAGGAACAGAGGGAGGCAACAGCACTCAACGTATACAGTACATATACTCTACATATAAAATCTGCCATCATGATCACATGCATAACAATAAAGCTTGTTTGGATTTGGTTATTGGTTTATGTTTAATCCAAATTCTGAGGCAACAGACGGTCACGCCCAGCCGTGTGCAGTGTGATAAAACCACTTCCTACTGACCTGTGGTCAGGACTACATTTATCCTGCTGTTCAGCTGGCTGTTGACAAACCCTCAAACAGAAAACTCAAAACATTTGCTCCATTTCCAAAACGTTTCTTATCTTTTTAGATAGCACAATAAGGCTTGAATTTTGTTCAACATACTGTTCAAGAAAGTAGGAGCTTGATATTGCACGCAGCATTACAAGTTGCTAGTTTCAATGTGTTTCAATCATGTCATGGGTCAAGGCCTCATACATAGGCTGAACACTGCCACCTAGTGGTGAATAAAACAAATATGTAAAGAAAGTAAGCTTTATTAAATTGTTAGAAATGTGTAAAAAAAAATAGAACCCATTACTTGAAACAAGTGATTTTCATTTGAGACAAGAGATATACTTAATGAGACACTCGTTTGACACTTTCAAAACAACTTCATTGTTCTACCAGGTCAAGGTCAGAGTTCATAATAAATATTAACTACCTATGAAGGACCCTGTTTGTGGGAGTTTTCATTTAAAATCAATCACTCATTGTTCCGTAGGTTGCATGACTGATTAACACATGAAAACCTGCTCAAAAACTGCTTCATTCCCTCCTCTCCTCATTCGTAAGCAGGGGCAAAACTGCCTGTTCCCGGAGTCCTTTTGTCTTTTGGCGGTTGCAAGGAACTGAGGGAAGTCTTTTGTGTTTCAACCAGCAGTGGGATCAAAGTCTGCACACAGAGAAGGATTTTTCAGAGGTCCTTATGTCTCCCAGGAAATGTCATCTTGTTTCAGGCTTTTGCGGAACTTCTGGGTCTCTCTGAGAAGCTGCAGGTTGTTGGGAGTCGCCCCACCCTTCCTTCCCTTCTTCTTAGCCCTCACAGGGGAAGGGAGGGGCGGCCTGATCCCACTCACCTTCGTGGTCTTATGTTCATTACTGCATGTCTGCTGCTGGGTGTTCTGGGTCAGTTTGTGAACCTGTGGGAGAAGAGGAGACACAGGTAGAAAACCTGTCCATTTCCAGATGCTTACACTTATTAACACAACCAGGGATGCAGGGTTCCCACTCTTTTTGAGAAATCATTTTCCAGGACTTTTTCTTGACAATCCAGGACAGTCAATTTAGTCAATTTTTCAGGTTTTCCCCGACTGGAAATCTAGTCTCTGAATTTCCAGGTTTTCCCGGATGAGTGGGAACCCTGGGGATGTTTATCAGCTGGTACAACAAGCTAACAAACAAGAAGTACATGCTGAAACTCCTCTTTGCATGCAGGGCTATACACAGCCACAAAGATCCCCAATGATAATGCAAAGTGAGGAAGGTCTATTGGCAATCTTTACAATTGTGCATGTGAGCTGTACTGAATAATAGTTTGCATACCGTTTGCTGATGTTTGCGGAGCTTAGTGATCTGAGCTGCCTTCTCCTCCATCTTGTTGACCAAAACCTCCAGCTCTCTCTCCAGGTCCTCCTTGTGCTCCTGAGGATGTGTCACATCTATCTGACTCACCAACTCCTGGTGCTCACTGACACACACACAGACACACACAGCAAAACAGTAATCTCCCTTTAGAAGTGAGTGAGTTGTACATTAACCAAAACTGACATCTGGAAAGACAGAAAATAAGACCCTTAAAAATCCCATCCCTGCAATGTGTAAGTACATTGTCCATATAATAAATCAATCTCATGCACAAGCTCCCAGGAAATAGTTGCTTACTCACAAGCTCATCTGTCCTAGCTCATCCTGTAGAGCCAAAAGCAGGTCAGACAGAGAGCCCAGTGACTGAGCTGCTTGCTCAGGGCCATTGCCAGGCTGGTGAGGAGTGGTGGAGGATGGAGAGAAATCCTTGTGGAGGCTTTTCTTGGCTCCACGGCCAGACCTGTGCAGAGAGCGCACCCGCTGACACAGCTGGGGCTGGTGGTGCTTCATCATGTGAAGGATACTCTGTACGTTGGCATGGACCGAATGGCTAGGACTTGTTGACTACGAGAGGAAGAGAGGAACATGAGAAGGAGCAGAAAACAAAAGGGAAAAACACATGGTTCCTATAGTCAGAGCATCAGTAATGACTTACCGTTCCTGCAACAAAGGGCAATTGCTTGCCCTTGGGGCGAATTGGTGATGATGATTCACTCCGTCTAGAGGGTCTCTGAAGTAGAAGATGGCTGTCATCACTACTACATCCAAACAATAATCCTTCTCATCAACTAAATAAGTTAATTAGCTGTAAGCAGTGAGCAAAGTACCCTGGAGGTTGTTTTAGTTTTCTTCTTTGATTTAATCTCTTCAGTAGCTGGGGGGATCAGTTGAAGGTTGATGCTTAACTCCCTCTGCAGCTGTGGAAATGGCAATAACAGCATGGCTAAAGACTTGATCCATAAATGTAGTGCAGAAAGTGTGTGACTGTGTGTGTGTACTTGGACTGACCTCATCTGCTTTCTGCTGCACAAGCTTACGCTCATGCTCTTCTTTCAATAGTTTATGCTCCAGAATGGCAAGCTTCATCTGATAGGAACAAAAATAGCGATATTAATATTGAAATAGAGAACTTTATTTACCTCTCAGCTTATGATGATTTGTTGAATAAACTAATGCGCTAAAAAACTGTTACCTCTGCCAGAGTTTGTGTTTTGCTCAATTTAAGACACTCCTTTTCTAGTTTATCCAGCTTCTCATGCTGCATGTTCGAGCTGTTCGGCAGCTTCTGGTTCTGAAGTGAAGCCTTGTGTGGGAAGTCAAAGGAAAGAGAGAGATTATATGGCTCTTTAGTAACAAGATCCCTTGTGCACGATCCGGAAATGCCATAAATTGCCATAGCATACATGACAGGATATGAATGTGGCTTGTGGTGAAAGAATTAATGTAATTTTATAGTAAAAGCATTCCCCATGCTAGAATTTATTTGTATACATTCATCATCTTGAAAATCGATGATCCCAAAAGGTTTTGTTAATATTTATTTAGGTTAGGCATGGTCATAGAATCTTGAGTGTGGCTGAGATTATAGTTACAGCAGGGCTCAGTTTATGCTAAACTTTTTAGGTGAAAGTTATGATGAATTCTGGTTTTGCGGTTTGGCTAAAATCGACCCTTTCCGGCTACCTGTTTCTCTGTCAGAGCATTCTTCTCCTTCTCAGCATTTTCCACCATCTTCCTCATGTAGTCCAGCTGCTTCTCAAGGACCTGACAGTGAGCCTCTGCAGACTGCAGCTGTGAGCCCATCGCTATTCACACAAGCATACACAACATTTTAAAAAAACAATCCCTACACACAATACCAAGACTTTTCATAATATGCCTAAAAGAAATTTCAATGCAAATGCAGACTTTTAAGAAACATTTAGATGGTACTGTAGCTGCTGGAACCAAGTGAAACACAGTGGACTCTCCCTCCTACACCTTCTATTCTTTTTTATATATACTTGACTTTTTATACTTGACTTTCTATTTCAAACTTATTTTATTGTATTTTTTACATTTCCTGACATTCCTGCCTGAGACCCAAGAATGTCATTGCCGGCAACTGCTTGTTTGTGCATATGATAATAAAGAACTTGAACTACACATGCTCTGTCATTTACCTTCCTTGCTGGCGTTGTCTTTCTCTGGCAGGTTGAGTGGTGGTTGGCTGTGTCCAGCAGCAGATGCAGTGTACTTTTCATACTTTTGGGTCTGGGAGAACTGCTGGACGTTCCTCTCTGCTTGCTGCCTTTCCAACTCCAGCCGCCTGATCTTCTCTTGGAGGGTCTTCAGTGCATCAACGACAGCTGAAGATGTGTAGAGCAAAAACAAAGTAGCCTGAATAGAAAATGTTGAGACAGTTTTTGGAAAAGTGAGGCAAGCTTTCAGCCATACCTTTGCTGTCAACCTTAGTGGTCCTAGACACCCAAGGACTGATCTGTAGGTTGCTCATGGGAAGGTGTGCAGGGGTCTCCTTCTCTTTTGATGTGGGTAGTATCCTATCTGGAGGCTGGTAGTAGCTCCCAATGTAGCTGTTCTTAGAGGGAGAGTCTAAAATCTAGAAGTAGTAGAAGGAAGTAATTGACAAGCTGTAACCAGCTGCATAGCATCACTGCTTTATGCAACAAGACGTGCTGTTTTCAAAACAAGCACACCTAGAAACAGAACATTCCAGCATTGCTACGGTTAGCTACCAAGCAAAGAAACCCGAGCCATCTTGCTTACTAGGTAGCTAGCGTGTTAAAACCGTGTTCGTTCTGCATTACCCCGAAGTGTTTTCCCTAACCTTCGCTAGATAGCGAAACAAAATGAAAAGCTACATTAGCTGTTACTGTTAGCTACATTAGCTGTTACTGTTAGCCACATTAGCTGTTACTGTTAGCCACATTAGCTGTTACTGTTAGCTACATTAGCTGTTACTGTTAGCCACATTAGCTGTTACTGTTAGCCACATTAGCTGTTACTCTTAGCCACATTAGCTGTTACTCTTAGCCACATTAGCTGTTACTGTTAGCTACATTAGCTGCTACTGTTAGCCACATTAGCTGTTACTGTTAGCCACATTAGATTCAAGATTCAAGATTCAATTTATTGTCACATACATACATGTTACACGTAGTGAAATTTCAAAAAGCAGTCGGTTCCGTCCATACACATAAACAACACAACAAATAAGAGACAGCACAACAACACAGTGCCGTTGAGGTACCGGATGGCCTGGGGGAAGAAACTCTTTCTGAGTCTCTCCGTTCTAGCCATCAATGAGCGGTACCTCTTCCCTGATCTGAGCTGTGTGAACAGTCTGTTGTTTGGGTGGCTGGGGTCTCTCAGGATGCTGCTGGTCCTGGTCTTACACCGCTTGGTATAGATGTTGTTTAGGTTAGGGAGTTGCCCCCCTAAGGTATGTTCAGCTGAACATACCTTAGGGGGGCAACT
>CABFOS010024683.1:11119-32277 GCA_900660315.1 Diretmoides pauciradiatus | reverse complement strand
GTTTAATATAAGTGCAGATCACGTGACCGAGTGAAGTGTAGATGACGTGACCGGAGTCAAAATACTCTGTGTTTTTTATCACTTGCTGCTGCTGATCTCTGTTCTCGCCGCTATTTCTCCCGTCCCGTTAGCATAGCATGTAGTGACATTGCTCCCGGAAGTAATTGTAACTTCCAGCCGTGGGTGGAAAATCACAGGCTCGTGACGTGTCGCTAGAGCGCGTATGCCCGCCTCTAGGTTGCCAGATTCACAACAAATATCCCCCCAATGCGTTTCTTTCTTCGTTCTTCACTCTAAAATCGTGAGATTAGCGTGAGAAATTACAATTCGGTAGTACAGCGGGAGAAAGGGTTAAAAATCTGGAGACTCCTGCTGAAATCGGGAGTGTTGACAGGTCTGCAGAAGGGGACATGTTTTTTTTTTTATCGCACGATAGACTACAACTACCAAGTAGAATAGCGTGGTGCATCGATTCATTTCACATGCAATTTTTTCCCTCACACACAGGCTATCGCACGGGTGCTACTGCAGTAAATTCATTCATCGCACAGACCGATTTTTTCGTATCATGTGCGACATATATGTTGCACTGTACAGCCCTGCCGTGTAGGCTGCAATGCCATAATATTTAACCTATTTAAAATGTGTTTGTCTATTGACCTACAGCAAAAGTCTATTGACCCATGTTCGCTTTGTGAGTAGCATTCTAGGCTGCATGTATTTCGATTGGCTAAGCATTAGGCTTAGTCTCGATTTGTGATTGGGCTGAGTTGGGAAGAAAATTATCATGTGCTGTAGCTCGACAAATTTGTGCAACTTTGTGATCTCTCCCCTTGTCCCTAGCCTCCAGCCCTGTCATGCATCTGTACAGAGCCTTGCTCGGGCATGTCAATGACCCCCTTTGTACAGAACGAGAGTATGATCAGCTTCACTACGTGGCCATCATATGATTAAAAATATGATCCAGTCATAAGGGATGAAAGGATTTAGAATCGATTTAATTTATTGATTACTTCCTGAGTCTGCAGCCAAACATACTGAATCCAACTAGGTTGATTTTGGTCGTTAGTCAAGAGAAGCTCCTGCTCTGAGAGGTTGTGGTCTCTCCCCCTGTGAGTTGTACTGTAGTGTCAGTGGGGGATGGGTTGAGCAGGTTGAGCCATTGACCCTCAAGAGCTGCTGCACATAGAGCAGCGAGAAGGCCGGACTGTCCAATAGAAAGAGCAATGCAGGCCCATGATGAAATTTTTGCATTTTACATTCAAAGAAATCAAATCTATGTTGTTGTTGATCATCAGTAGTTTTAAGTTTGAACCTTTTTTCCAGTGATTGATTGGTTGTAGGAACACACACACACACACACACACACACACACACACACACACACACACATTACCTTGGATTGGACAAGTGCAATTGAAGCAGCAGTGATTTGACTACCACAGAATGTTTTGTTGGGGCTATATTTAGAGGAACTTGCATGCGACCATAGAAAGACCTAGGAAGTAGGACGTGTTATTTTCAAATGCTTGATTGGATCTTCTCAAACCATTTAAAAATATATATTTTTAAGAAGAACTAGGCTATTTCCAAATACACACTATTGCAAATACTTATGAACATTTACCAACAGTATTTGAAGAAGCGAGAATGTGCAGCATAATCAGGAGCTACATGAATCCAAATTAGGCCAAACGGAAGGCCAAACTAGGTGGACCTAATATCCTACTATCACAATAGGTAGAGGAGGGCATTGAATTATCAGGGAAATTGTGCTAGGCAGTAGCAACAGGCCATTGAGCACATCCAAGTGTTGACATTAGAAAATTAGGTTACACGCCTATGATGTCAAAAAACAACGAAAACAAGTATGTTTTGTATCTTGTTTTTTTTACTTGTTTCTTGCCTTGAGCATTACAGTGTTCCAGTAAACACGTTCCGACACACTGCCATGTACTTAAACTGCACCCCAACTTTAACAAAGGGATAAGCCTTGTACCAAGGCTAGATTGGTTCAGTGTATAGGCTAATAAAAGAAACTTGCCTTTGGCTAAAACTTAAAGGCATAGCGTTGCTAGCGTCTAAGCAGTAAAGATGGTTTTAGATCGCATTATGTTTAGCTCTCACTGATACAGGCCTGCAGCGTAGGTTAAGGTTAGGATTTAGGCAGATCCTAGATCGGTGCAGAAGGGTTCTCCGAGCTCCCTGAAAGGCGATTTCTCCTCCTAAGTGCTGCTGGGAAGGACAAGGGTGTCACTCCAAATCTCTCCTCTTTTCCCAGCCCTGATTGGTTGGAGATGTAGGTCAGGAGAAGGCTAAGACAGATTGGGTAGGGTTGTTACTTACAATGAGCACACTGAGCTCCATGGAAAGGCAGCCTAGAAAGTGCCTAAATAGAATGGATCATGGTCAACATTTGTGGCCGACTTGCCACTTTTTATTTAGAGAGCCTGCGTTGGCCTAGCACATTTTGTTTGCCTTTATGTAAATAGAGTTTATCGTTTTAAGGCTGATTCCACTTTAGTTATTGCATTATGTGGCCGATCTAAAACAAGAATGCTATTATGAATCAAATGTATATCAAATGGTCATTTATTTGGAAAAATTAGAATACCTCTGGAGTATAAAGATTCTTAGAGTCTTTGCCTCATGCAGTAGAAAGCCATCCGCCATATTCTCCATGAGATATTCAGGTTTTCAAGGAGTATTTGATGTGAGCCTGTTCATGTATTGCATAAACAACCCACAGAGTCTCGGCTACATCCAGATGGACAGCAAGCCTCAAAGCCATGGATTTGTTTGTTAATACAGAAGTAGATGCTAGAAGTCACTTGGAAACATGTCACAAACCTTGCTTAGTTACTCTGATGAAATGGCCGGTAACCTTAGTGCACCAGAATAGCCTAATGCAGTCTTAAGTCTAAAAATCTCACTGGGCCAAGAGGAATTTGTCTCCAGTTGGCTGGTTTTCTGCAAGGAAAACATGGGTTCAAAGAGTCCCTTATAGTGGTGCCCAATTTGGGACAGGTTCCTCTGTGGTGCAGGGACCACAGTGGTTGAGTGAGTTTGCTTGTAGGGCTGTAGTCGGGACCACCTCAGACGAGTTGACGAAAAAGCAAGACTAGTCGAGTAAAGAACTACGACTGAAACCAGAAATGTTATTTGAGTTGGATATAAAATAATAGACAACTCTGTCAAAATGGTTATAATCATGGTCCCCAGCTATAGGAGTGTTGGCTTAGAAATAAGCTGCGGTGTTATATTGTGAATGTGGAAATTCAGTTGCATCAACCTGTATTTATTAATATTGCATTTGAATGCCATGGTCAACATTTGCCTTAAAATCAATATAATGCAGTGAGCTAATAACTTAGTAAATACTGTGGGTATACATTTTTAATTTGCAAAAGCACTCATTTTTATTCACAATTCCCCATTTCAGGGTGTTTGGTATGTGGACAGATTGAGATTCTTTATAATTTCAGTATTTATTATAAAGTCATTTGTAGATTGTTGTGAAAAAGCATCAGTCTGCAGTATGTGGTTGGAGTAAATGAAAACACACAAGCAAAGGTCTGAAATATCAAAATGATTATAGACCTGGAAGATTGACATGAATGTGCTTGCTTGCTATACAATATAGATTTCAGTAAGAAAACCAGAGGAATAGTAGTCACTAACGATTCTGGCGAGGCTTGCTGACCCATTAATAGGTGTCTTTTATTATTTTTTCCAATTTAGGCAGTGGATGGAGACTACCAGCCTAGTTAACCTAATATCTTTTGTCTTTAATGTCTTTTCATTACTGTCCTCAATAAGTTTCAATAATCTAAGGTGGTAAGCCCAGTGGCGTCTAATACTGGGCTCCTTTTTTCTTCTTCTCATTATCACTTTGTTCCGCACCTCTGTACCCCATGCTTTATATTGTATCTTGAGGCTATCTGATCACTATACATTAAGCCGGATATGTGCAGCAGCATCTGAATGGTGGCCTAATTCCCTTTCCAGCGTAATTAATTGGCTAACATTCCATCAAGCAGGCAAAATGCTTAACACACCTTATAGGCTGAACACTACCCTATTTCTACATCCCAAATCCCATAACACAGGGTACCCAGAAATAAGCATAGGGCACATAACTGGTAGATGTGATGTATTTTTAAATTTCTGTTGCAATTTCAACGATGCCCACCGCTCCCTGTTTTATACACATTTATATTGTAGAGTTTGCATGGCAGCCACATACCATATCAATATTTTATTTGTAGCACATATACGCTGCTTGTTCTGCTCTAGTTTCAGCCTCAATTTAAGGAGCTGGAACCAAAAACATTTTTGTTTTGCAGAGGCTTGTTTGAAGGGGCTCTTTTCATCAGCCACACGATGGTCTGCCAGCAGAATCGTGTTAATATTGCCTCACTGTTGTGTTTTGCAGTATGACGCATTTTTAAATGCCCTAAACTGAATTCCTGAAGAGTAGTTTGATGTCACAGCGCTGCTCTGTCAAACGAAAGTGGATGACCTACTTTCTCCCTGCCTCTGAAATATTTCAGAAATAGGATTGGATGGCTGCAGCTGAAGTCCTGTGCACTAACCCATAAACAGACTAATGCTGCAGCTATAGGCAATGCTATATTTCACCACCTCTTTTTTTCCCCCTCTCTTTTTTATGTTTGGCTCTTGAGAAGGGGGTGGGAGTTGTTAAGGAAGCGGAGAGAGGGCATTTTAACAGATGACAGCTTTTGATTGGATTCACTGTGAGTTTAGGAGGAGAGTGGACGTCAAGGACTGATTCTTTTTTTTTCTTGCCTCATTGTTCTCATCTATGAAGACCTAAGTAAGTAGGCCTTTAGTACGATCTACGGTTAATTAGTTCACCATCATGCTTGGCTAAATTCACTTATGCAATATCCCGTTTTTATTTCTAGTCTAAAAAATTGCCAATGATAGTGATGCAGAACTGTCTCAGTTGAGCAGCGTGATTTGCCTTGTATTATTTTTGTGTCCTACTAATGCTTTTATATAGCATACGTTCTCACAAGTTAAGATATCAAATGGTAGTCTCTGTTGCCAGTTTTTTTGTCTTGTCAAAATGGTTAATGGCTTTTTTTCATCTGCTAGTGCCTAGAAGGTTTGGAACAGTGTACGCTTTTGTATTCTTTGATTTAGGATCCAGTTAAGTAGACAGATGTTACCTCTGACCTCTTTAGCGCCTGGTTAAACACATGTAGTTTTGGATCTGGTATATTGACCCTATGGCAGAAAGCAGACATTGCATATTGTGTTATGCACTGTTCAGTGAAGGCCTGTGCAGCCAAACACTGTTCTTTGAACAGCTGGGACTGTGGAATACAACCATCTCATCAGTAAGAGAAATATGCTTCTTTCTTTAGATTATTGCCTGTATGTAATATATGCACTCTTGTGGCCAGCATTTTGTTGGTTTAAATTGTTTCCATTTTCCCAAACTGTAATCCGTGCTTTAGTGGATTTTGTAGATTTGGTTTAATTCCTAGTCTTAATTCCTAACCATCAAGCTATTGAGATGAATAGACAATGTCATCCTCTGCACTCTGCAACAGAGTCTGGTATTGAACAGATGATACTTTCACATCATCACCTAGATCTATCTTGTTCCTGGCAGTTTCTTTTTAATGTTACAACATGCAACTACTCCCAACTCTGTAGTTGCTTCTGTTGCTTGGCAACTGGAAGATGGAGTGCATGTATTTACTGTTAAAGTAAAACCTGGGGTGAAAACTTGATAATGTGTGTTTTAACAGGAGAGGTGGGTTGCTTAGGGGGGTTGTCAAGATGAAATGCGAAGGCAAAAAGAAGCTTGGTTGTATGGATAGAGTATGATCAGACAAAATGTCAGCGATGTATAGTAGGCTAGGCCCTAGCTGATCTTTTTGAGTAGAGCAAATTAATTTGGGCCCTTGGGCAAAACTGGGTTGTCTTAATCAGTAACACATTTTGAGTATGTGTTCTGCAGCTGTTGGTTTCAGGACTACGTCTGAATGAAGAAAAAACCATTACAAAATGTTGGTCCAAATGCACATAATCTTGACACTGTTGCATGATTACCATTGAACATTGCATATTCACTGAATTTCGTTTCTTTCCTCAGGTTTTGAGAGCATTCTGGATGGTCTGTTTGGCCCAGAGCTGGTAGAAGACCTCAAATTATTTAAGGGTAAGAATTTCACAACAGACGTAGTATGCTGAGCACATCTCATACATCATGGTAGTGGCTGTGGTCAGGCTAACAGACACGTTTTCAAATGATGTGTGTAAGAATTTTGTAGTTTGAGTGTAGTCTATCTGCTATCTGCACATTATGACAATGCTGCTCCATTGTACCATCTGGTACCCCTCTACATTCACTCCTCTCTACAAGGCAGTCCTTCTGGCTGCTGAAGAGAAGATGCTTTGTGTTCCTACGAGGTTGGTGTTTTGGATGGCGTGGGGCCAGTGTAAAAGTCTACAGTTTCCTTCAGACGTTTTGACAATGCGTGATGTTAGTGAGACAATAGTGGCCATTATTTAGGTTTTCATGACCTTTGCAGTGAGAGTACTGTAAATGACTAAGTAGGTTTTCTACAATAGCAGTTGCTGTTGAAAATTAAGTTGAACTGATTCAATTCCTGATTCAGTGAAACTTAAGGAGGAATAAGCACACTTTTTGTCATGGCTCATACGTTCAAGTAATATTGATTGATTCATGTCTATATTAAAAACATAATCAACAAAAATGGTGTTAATCTACATAGAGCCATACTCCCCCTGTGTGCAGGAAGAATATTAGATCGGCCTCGAATATTATGCTCAATAGATTCCAAATGAATTTAGCACACTACACATTTCAAATAGAACCTATATTTCATGCAGCATGAAATATAGCAAGTGCTACGATGTCATCTCTCAGGCAGAAGCATAACGTTTACGCTTAATGTGATTTCTGCTGCTTATCATCATTAATATAAATATTCTCTTAAGCTTGAATCTTTTCATTATTAACAAATGTCACAGATTATTTTAATACTGATATAGTATCGCAATGTAATTCTTCACTCTTCGACTGCTATATGTACCACTGGAATATCTAATGTGCTCTATAATCTCTTTCTGAGACAAGACCTTTGCCCAGTTGAATGTTCTAGGAAGCAACTAGATTTCCATGGCAACCACCTAGTGGCTGCACTTGTTCCCTTGAGCCGAGATCATTGAATACAAGGACATTTTATGTTCCCTTCAAGAGCAATTGATATCAACACAGTAACTACGTTGATTATAATATTTTTGTTCTGTAGAACATATATATCTCACTGTTTCTGTTTTGTCACAGATCAGCGAAATAACTTTATTTAGTCCCATCATTTGTGTCCAGATAAATGGAAATGTCAGGCAGCTGTCGGTGGTTAGCTAACAACATAAACAATGAACTGTAGCCTTCCTAAAACAGTATTACCCCCCTACCATTTAAAAAAACAAGTGAGGATTCATTATTTTCATTGCCGTCGTCTGAAGTGCCTTTTGTTTTTGGTCCATAGATTGTGAGCCTGAAGCAGTGTCTGATTGGTCATTTGATGAAAATTGTCTCTTCTGCTGTTTAAGACGAGACAAAGTGAAGGTAAGCTTTCTTTCTTTTTGTACTTCTTTCTTTACTTTGCTCTGGCACCTCAGCATTTCAACAATGGTAGGGAGAAAAGCAGTCTAGAGTAGGACATGTGACACAACAAGCCAGGTCACAAGCCAGATTTGAACCTAGAATGTTGTGAGTACATATTATGTGCCTTTGCCCTCTTAGCCAATATTGTTTCCTGGCAGAACCAATTTTAGTGACTTGAATATGGAGAACTAGGCCCAATTGATGGAAATTGGGCAAAATTATTCAGACAAACTGTTATATCCGAGAACAAACCTAATACAAATTGAACCAACTGCATTAAGATGGTTGGAATTGAATTTGAGTACAATAATCTAGCCTGCTATCTAATCGAGCTGCTCCTGTTGATCATATTTGAAACCAGATTCATTTCCATCAAAGTATTTCCCTGCCACAAAGGCAAGATAAGCTTTTCTTTTTCATCTTATTTGCTTGTTACATTATCGACCTAAGTGACGTGTAACCAAGCCAAAACATTTTAGAACCCTTTTAAGAAATGTTTTACCCAAGCGACATTATTTCTTCCCATACATTTTGGTCAGTACCCTGTTTGAGTCTGAAGACGTTTTTGTGTTTTGTCATTTGACAGGAACACTTTGTTCGCTTAAGCGACCAAGGCCTTGAAGATACACCCAAGCCTGTCTTGGTTAAAGATCTGACCAAAATCAACAGACTAGAGAAGCAAGCAGAGGAATTTCTCAATGCAGTCCTCTGTAGAAAAGGTGAGTTGTTGTGACAGGGATTGGCATCGTCTCTCACCTTTATGACACTAATAAGCTTAGTATGTTTTTATTAAAATGTACAGACATTGTTTTAAGGATGACTTGAAAGTCTTACAGCTTTGTTATAATAGTGTTAGTAGTGACACATTGTTTGGTGTTGTGGCTCTCTTGTTGTCATTGGATGTTAAATGACACACTATTAAAGGGTAAAGTGCTAATTGGTCCTTTCGGACATATGAAGTGAACACTTAAAGGTCTGTTAAGAATTTGGGAAGGTAAAGTGTATGATTGGAATAAATCACGGGGGTAATTGAGAAAAGGCAACAGAGGCAAACAAAGGCCTCAGTTACCAATTCAGCTTTGAAGTTCCTGTTACAGCGCTTCAAGAGAAGATTGACATTTCTTTGCATGAATATTTAATTTAGCATTTTCTTGATTATATTTTTTCTTTTGAGACATAAGATGTGTGAAGATTACAGGGGGGGGAACTGTAGTTGCTCATGCAATTTTGAAGCTCTGTTGTATGAACATGATTTGGAGATGGATTAATAACTCAGATACAACAAAGGAGGTTGCACGCACATCCAGCGTCTTGTGCACAGGTGCAGGACGAACAGGCAGGTAAACATGAAGAAGAAGGTGAAGTCTGCACACTGTTAGCTCCGCACTGTTTATTGTGTAATGTCAACGTTTCGATCAAAAGATCTTCGTCAGGAGATGATGAAGAGATGATGATGACGAAGATCTTTTGATCGAAATTTTGACATTACACAATAAACAGTGCAGAGCTAACAGTGTGCAGACTTCACTTTCTTCTTCTTAATAACTCAGATACACACTTTTTATTTTTCATCCCAACTATGCACTACATACTGATGCAGAGTAATGTAAAGCAGAGCGTAATTACCGCAAAATGATCAGAAATGTAAAATGACTGGAAAGACATGAACATTATTGTCACTACACACACAGAATTTTTGATAACCTTTATTATATATGACCACTTTACTAAATATAGTCTCAGTCCAAACCCATTTGAAACTGGGGGTAGTCTAGGGGGCTTTTGTTCTTTAAGTGTTCTTTGAATAAAGCAGTTATATAGCAGTTTGACAGTCTGCACTTGAAACTAATTCATTGTGTAATTTCACATAAAGTAATAAGAGAATGGAGCCAACACATCAAACAAGGTGTCACTCACTGGCACTGGTGGAGCTCACTGAGGGAAATTAAATGTAGGACTAACAATTTTTGCTCGCTTTTTCTTTCTCAGATGTGCCAAGCTTCTCAGACCCGCACATTCCAGTAGTGGCTCGAGAGATCATGCAGAGAATGATCCGCCAGTTTGCTGCCGAATATACCTCAAAAACCAGCTCCCCTCAGGATAGTCTCTCAGATCCCCAGCCTTGCTCTGACCAAAGCCTGCCACGGCCTCCCTCGTCCTCAGTGGCTCCCTCGTCCTCAGTGGCGCCTCCTTCTAACAGCCCTGCTGTCACTCTGGCTGCCTCCGCACACAACCAGAATCCCGTCCTCAGCAAGCTCCTCATGGCTGACCAGGATGCTCCTCTAGATCTCACCATCAAGAAGGCCCCAGCTGAGCCCAGTGAACAAGGTTTCATCAACTTTCACATATTCGTAACAAATCATCATATTCAATATTGAACCAGTGCACTGGCAGCAGTGCAGTCTGAACTTATAAATTAATTATTTATTTATTTATTTTAACAGAAGGAGTCCTTGACTTGTCTCTCAAAAAGAACCGCTGCAGTAGCAGCCTGCCTGTCCACAGTCCCTACCTTTCTCCAACCACATCCACAGTCAAAGGGTAAGATATCTTTCTCTCTCTCTGTGGGGTCTCCAGTCCTTGAGCACTGCAGTAATGCAGGTTTTTGTTTTCTACAGATCTATAATATCATGGTCCACTAAGAGCGTGAAATAAAATGCAAAATTGAGCCTCAGTAGCATAATAACTTTGTACACATTAAACCTCAATTCCACAGATCCCTAGTTTTTAAATATAGAGCAATATAACAGGATAATTGAAACCAGAAGCAACTGCTCCTTGAGGACTGAAGCCCTGCATTAATGCAGTAGTGACTGAAGAATTGAATGATGGAGTCATTCAAGTTATGCTTTCACAGTTATTACAGTGCATGTGACGTTCCTCTCCAAAGGAAGAAAGATAGCATGGACGTGTTCTTCCTTAAGAACATAAACATTTCCAAATCTCCTTTACCTGGCTGGTAACACTAGTGGTTTCCACATAATGCATGCTTTATATCCACGTTGTCTTGCTTCATGATGCCAACTTTTGCCTTAGAGCATATTCACTGATAACAGTTCTCTAAATTTTTAAGACATTGCCTGGAATCAAATCCAGCCAAACCAGGGGGCTGCGTTCCCAGTGTAATTAGATTCTCTGTACAGTCAACTTCAATTTTTTTCTGCTCTTCATTTAAATGAAACATTTGAATCCACATCTTTTTTATTACTTTTTTTATCTAAAAGTATTTGAGTCTGTTATGTGCTTATTTTCTGTTGAGGGCAAAGCCTCTTTTCATCATTATACTCTGCCCGGATGTTAGTGCATTTTAAAATGAACTGTAATTCAATTTTAATTTGGATTAATCAAGCGCCAGTTGCTTTGCTCCGGCTTCCTCTGCTGCTTTGGGAGCTGATGTGATCTAAAGTGATGATCACTCTTAACAGAATAAAGCTGCCTGTGATTTTGATCTTAGACTGTATATATGCCATAGATGCAGGATTTTATATCATGTGTGCTAAGATTTCATAAGTAGCGAGTATCCCAATGAAAACTAGTTTGATCACATGGTTAGATGAAGAAAATCAGAACTCGGTTATTAACAATCTTAAGTAAATATTTCATATCAACAGGCTTTAGAAGACATAGTTTTTCTCAGATGAAGAATCTGCTATTGTTTGTTTATTTTTCTTCCTTCATCCGTACAGTAATCAATTTATCAGTCAAACATCAACCACCTTAGTGAAAGAGAATTGATTATTGCATCCCAATTCACATTGGTGGACATTTTCCATTGTTCAGTATTTCTGACAAGTTTCTAATATGGTAAACCAAACAAACACCCCAATCTCTGCTGGCTTACTCTTTTATTGCTGTGCTTGTTCAGTGGTAACGTCACACACAAAGGGGCTACACTTGCGTTAGTCATTTGTTAACACATAGTCACTGTGCCCTTTTCCGCTGCTACATGCCAGGCTGCTTTACTGCAATTACAAATATCCCCTCCTCCTTCCTCTGGCTATGCTTTTATGAGCCACTAGAATACATCTATATGTGTTCCAGTATATACCCTTTTCTTTGATTTTATTATTTGTTTCTTTGCCCTTGATTTTCCTTTTTTGTTTCTTTTATTTTGTATTCATTTGTAAATTTGTAAACCGAATCGTCAAAGCAAACAAATAAACAAATTGTCAAACTTGAGCCTTTTGTTCTTAAAAGCCACACACCGACATTTGTTCTAAAACATAGTGATGTTACCCAAGCAAGGTCATATAATAAAGGAGTGGCCAACATCCTCCCCTCCCCAACCCATCCTCCTTTAGAAAAGAGAGAGAGAAAAAAGCACTGTGCAAGCTCTGCTTACACCCAATTTCCTTCCATCCAATCAGGCGATCCTTGAGAGCGGACGGACAAGTCGGGGTGTTTATGAGGAGCCTACAGGATGGGAGGAGGAGGGAGAATATCGGCCACTCCACCCATTATAAGCCTTCCCAGCCTCTTGCATACTCGCTGCACATCAAAGAGGAGGTTGGTCTGGCCCAGGAGAGCGACCCAGAGTCACCTCCCAGCCATAACCACAACTCCAGACCCACTGACGTCTTCAAAAACGGATCTTCATCCTGGAATTCCAAAACTCATTTCGGGGCCATGCTCAAACTCAGAACCAACAGTGAGGCTAGTGAGCATCTTAAAGACCTACCAAGGTTGTTGGAAGCTGCTGGACTTTTCTCAAAGTCACTGTCCTCTGGTAAAGGAACCCCTCAGGAGGCCCGCACAGACCAGGGCCTCTCCCTTTCCCATTCATCAGCTTTTGACCTCAAGATTCCCCAGGTGCGATCTTTGTCCTCAGGATCAGAACAGTCATGGGGTTCCCTGCCCTCTGAGCATTTAGGTTCACTCAGTGAGAGCAGTCTGGGGAAGAGACTTCGTTCTATTCTACCTAAGCACAACCGGAAAGGGAGCAGTGGAGCACTTGATGGCCCGGGTGCAGAGAAGGAATACTGGGCTTATGACACGGACCGCCAAGCCTCGGGCGGAAACTATCCTACCTTGGATTCAGAGTCGGAGCTGGGTAACAAACAGCCGAGGAAGAAACGAGGGCGTTACCGGCAGTACAACACTGAGCTGCTGGAAGAGGCTATCGTGGTAGTAATGGGTGGGAAAATGAGTGTGTCTAAAGCCCAATCAATCTATGGGATTCCACACAGCACCCTGGAGTACAAGGTTAAAGAGCGACTGGGGACCTTAAAACATCCCCCCAAAAAGAAACTGAGGCTGATAAGCCAGGCAGAGGAACAGGATGTCTCCCAGTCCCCCGAAGGACATCAAACCTCCCAGCACAACGTGTCTCAGAAAAGAGAGTGCGTGTCCCCAGAGAACGGGAGCGAATTGTTTAACGCAGGCCTCTCACCAGATGAATAACATAACGCTAACACATGGTGCAACAGTAATAATGATATGCTTTTAACCGTATAAGATAAATTTTGCATTTGCCAGGCAGTGGCAGAGTTGTCTTTCCATCAAACTAGTTGTGTGCAAGAATTAATTTAAAAAGCACTTATTAATTGACTAACTTAATTTGACCTGGTCACTTCAGTTCATTAATGCCTACAAATTTGTGTCTATTGTAAGTGGCTGCCTGACAATGCTACAAGTGTCTCATTGCACTACATATTCCCCCAGCTATTTATTAGGAATTTGAACACCCTATATGAGTCAGTAATTTTAGTTTTATGTTTTTATATATTGGAATGACCGTCCCAGGCTCTATAAATGTCTTAACAATCAGAGCTACATGGAACCATGTCTTGGCAAGTGGCGCCCCTTACTGTCCTCTCTCAGTAGTAGTCTTATCCTTAAAGAGCACTTGGTCACTTGCTTAAAGTAAATTCATATGCTTCATGCAATTGTGCATGTTGAGTCCTGTAAATATTTTATTAATATGGTCTCCTACATTGTAGACTGCATTTATTTTATGGACAACATTCAAAGTTTCTGTCACTGTTTTGCAAATGCACTCCTGAATTGAAATGGACCACACAGCACCAAGAAAATATAGATGCAAAGCATAAACTGTATGTTCTAGCATCTTTACATCCAAATGTTTTTTGGAGTTTGTTGGAACTCTTCCAAAATTTCACCTCCCCTTATACATCCAAATCTGAGAGCTAATCCTCAAAAGCATCACATTATTTCCATGCATAAATGTGATTTATTTTGCTGCCCAGTTTGAATCTCTTGTAGCCTTCACCACACCTCAGGAGTTCAAGTTGGGGTGCAATATTTCTCAGTGAAAGAAACTGTCAGGAAACAAAAAAATATATAGATAATAGATTTCTATACACACACAAGTGTACCTCACATTCAGATATCCTTACTTATATCAGTGCCATCATACTCAGTCATCTCTAAAATGGGAAAAATGTCATCCTCAAATCCCCTTTCGAGATGACATCTTAAGATGTCTTATATTTACTGACAAATATGCACGCCCTACTATCAGGTGTCTTCACAACCTTAACTTGTATCAGTAGCATTTCAGGGCCAGTGTAGGCCTCTTGAACATCTGTGTGCTTTAGGGCTTGTCATTTACAGATAACAGGTATTAGGCACAGTTGCCTCTGGGATGTCTAGGACATGGATTTTTTTTTTTAATTCATCAGAACAATGCAAAAATGTCGCTATAAAATATGTATTTCTAACATCTAACATGCTGTAGCATATCGATGCAGTATTCTCTGCAGGTTATTAGTGGCACACCAAGTCATAACACCACATTCAGTCCAATTACGATGATGCCACATTCTATGTTAGTGATGTCACTCATCATTGACCCATAACAGTCAGGTAAAACTACCAGCTAACCTCATTTGGTAGTCCAGATAACTAAAGTACATTGTGGTATTTTTGAAAGTAGTTGCTGAAAACAATATCAATCCTGTGTTTATCCAAAGGTCTAAATCAAATCTATTAGTAATGCAGTGTATCTAGCACTTAAAAGATGACCGCGTTTATGTTTGTCACTTGTATTATCAACAGTTATACCTCAGGACATTCCAGAATATGGGATCATACACACATGATCCTTTTATCAGGTTGACAGCTCTAGCAAATATTTATATATTCCTTTTTTGCAGCTCCTGCAGCCTTTTAAATGCAGACAATGTTGCTCTTGTGGTATTAGATGAAAGTGGATGTTTTGAATACAGAACGGGGAAACCATACCTCAACTATAAGTAGGTAACACATATTATATTTGCAAAGATCAAGTACAAGATAATATTCCGATTGTAAGCACTGATTTCAAGTGAAAGTTGGTTCTACAGTAAAACACGTTAAAATATGTCAGGGACCTGCCCACTTGTATGTTAATAGCACTGTACCAATAGAACAAATTTATTTTATGTTTGACGTTAAACTTACCAAGCTATCTTGTCGGGCATCACTTGTTTTACATTATTAGTTTAGTTTGTACACTGACACTTTTGTTAAATCCTCTTGAAGCTATTATGGAAACGACTCCAAATACAGGCATGCTTTAGATGTATTTCATGGCTTCATTACATTTGGATTGATTGCCATTGTTCTTAGTCCAGGTAAAAATGTTGGTTATTTTAAATGGGTTAACCGTTAGTGGGTTTGATAGGCCAAACCCTTTACTCTTAATTGCATGTCATCTTGACACTAATTCAAACATTTTATAAAGTAACAGTGTCCATGTTGCAAAAATGAAGCAGTTTAAGTTGACTTGCATCATAATGTTAAAAAAAGAAGTCACTCTAATTCACTTTCACTAATTGGGTTATTCTTGCATTGACAATCATCCAGCGTTACTCATAGCTTACGCTCTGCTTTCTCGTTCAGAGCAAAGCTTTCAGCAAGATCCAGTGTTTCACTATAGAATAAGATGAGTCTGTCAAACACATTAGGCGTACTTTTGCAGAGTCAGTTGTTTGTCCAGTTACCGACAGACATTTTAGGCTTATTAAAAGATAAAAACCTGTCAGTGCCCTCCTCACTGTCTGTTGTAGCAAATCTAATGGTTTACTACCTCATCTAGAAAACTGATATACTAGTCTACTGTGGTTTCTTCATAGTTATTTTTATTTTATTATTTGTGTACCCAAACACACAGCTTCTGTATAAGATAACGCTTTCTTTGATTGAAGGTCTGACTGGTCTGATTGATGGTCCAGTTGATTCCTGCTAGTAGCTACCGTAGAGCTGACATGACAGTAGGGGGAATTTTTTAAAAATCAAGTACTGGGTTGAACCATATGTAAATATGTCAACGTATCGTAAAAGTTATATGCACCCTGCTTGACCTTTGAATATTTTAAAGGTGGGGGTGTTTTGTTTTTGTTTTTTAAATTGTGCTCTTTGTTGTTGGTACAGTTGGTGTATGTGATGAAACCATTTTTGATGATTTCTTAGTTTGGAGTAACTTATTTCCATTCCTACAAATGGGGAAAAGATGAGATTTTGCCTCCCTTTCTATAACAACTCAATGAGATAATCTTTTTGGATGAGTTATTTGATTAATGCAGTATTTATTAATCAACCTTTTTAATCATCACTTAAGTAAACATGAATGTAAATGGCTTTAACAGTTTAAAAAGGTTATTCACAAGATTTTATTGGCACATAGATATATATATTGCTTATAAGGTATATTTAGTTGTCTCTACATGATAGAAGTGATTGTCCTTTACTTTATCTTGACACACGTTGGGTTTCTTTATAAACTATATTATGCTTAGCCAATATAATGTACCAGAGCAAAGGTTTTAGTGAATTGATGAGATTGCACAACTGCAAATAGTGTCACTCTTGAGATGACTAAAGAATATGCTTGTTGGTAAATAACATGTATAATTTTTTGTATGTTTACTTTAATATTTACAAATGTACAAAGGAATGAAATTGGGTGTATTCTGCATGATTGGACTAACACAAAGTGTCATTGGAAAATACTGGAGTGTATAATGTCAAGTCAACAATGTGTCAAGTAGATTACCTGAGACCTGACATCTCATTGAACCTATTCAGAATCTGCTTCATGGTTCACTGATGATGTATGAAAAAAAATCTCATACCTTGTTTCCTAAAAATCTGCTATATTCGGATATTATTTATATCCCTAATGTACAGTACGATGAACATCATGGATGCATTGACACATCCATTTTTGCGTGTTTGTGAAATATTTCTCCCCATGGAATTGAGTTGTTGTAATTATTGGTTTGCTTCTGCTTGTTAGATTGGTTATCTACACAAAAGTTGTGTATCTTGTGTCCGTTTTTTAACACAATGCTAAGTGAAACGGAGAGCGAAACCCTCAGGGATGAAATGCTTGCCACTCGCTATTCAGGTACTCCTCTTAGACCTATAGCCAGCAGGGATGCTACTGAGCATAGTAAATTACTACGAGGAAATTGGTCATGTTCCAGTTGCAACAAATGTTGTTTTTAATCTCTAAATTTTATTTTTGATCTATCTCTTGCTTTGGCTTGCTGCACAAATCATTTGGATTATGTTGGGAGCCACAAAATCTCACACCTTTTCAGTGTCTGTTATTCTTATTTTTGTATTTTGATACACAATGAATGTCAATGTAACCTCAGTTCAGGTAAGACGTCCGCAGGGTTTTTAATCAGCAAGTTTCTCTCCAGTTCACAGTGCCTCAAACAGTACAGATGCATCATAGTCTGTTGGTTAAAAAAAAACCAGCGTAATATACCACATTGAAAGTTCCCAAAATCCCTGAGCATTTCAACAGCAAAAAGTCATGAATTCTTCTCACTCACATGCTTTACTTCATACACCTCTCGCTCAAGGTTCTGTAATAACCGTTGAGATTTAATAACGTCTAGCTAAAAATACTACTAGTAGGATATTTGGCAATGCTTTGTTGTTGTATACAAATATAATGCAGCAGTTTAGTTATTACTTGGCGATAAATTTAAAAAAAAAGCTACAATGCACAGCCTTGTGTCATGCCAGATGCGGTTTCACTCGTCGGTTCGTTTTCCTGTTAAAAGACCACAGTATCCAGTTTGAGAAGGACTTATTTTTACAAAGAAAAATCCCATGGAATTAAATATGAATACAAATATATTTTTAGCATGATGTGATGGTATAAATGCTCCAAAGGAATATGATTTCATACCAATAATAGGCCTACCTCACAGACATAAATTTAGCTATAAATACAAAAGAAGTATGGCCCCGGAATAGATTGATTATTTAGATTTGCAGGGATACAAACAGAACCTCACAACTATTAGTATTACTAATTTGTAAACATCTTCTCTCGCTTGTATCATGTCTTTTCATGCTGTGATTGATTTTGTTTTCCTTAAGTTAATTTGTCTGCAGTTGTTGAGCACTTATGGGTCATTAAATCTTATCCATTTAATGATCTAGTCATTTAATTCAATTAGAATTGTAAAACAACTCGCAACTTGAGAAAAATTGCCTATATGTTTGCCCCCAATATATTCACTCTTTAAAGTGGTGAACACGATTTTGAGTTGTGTTTTACTGAAAGTAGGGCACCATTACTAAATGTCTTGTGCATGTGTAAAATTGTCTTGATGTATACTGTATGGAAAAGCACCACTTTGAAAAAAAAAAAATGAATTAGCTGTAACAATGTAATTGGTCAAATTCACTGGATAAAAGAATCACTTTTCAAAATCACTTATTCTTCTAATAAAGATGCTGTGAAAACAAATGTTTGAGATTTGATTTTACAACAAGAAACAATTCAGTTTCAAAATACTTGACAACTGTATCAGAGACTAGCATGGTTCTGGGAAGACGGTTCTCACTCCCTAACGTATGTATCATATTTTGAATCAATTGGTAAATGTGCCTTAATATTGCAACTGGTGCAACTGTGTGATTACACTTACACATCGTTTCCTTTTTTTTCTTCCCATCAGTGAGCCTCCAGACTTGTCTGTTACAAAGTCAAAAGACCTGCAGTCCACCTCCACGCTAGAACAGTTCATGGCCAAACTCTGCCCCCACCATCAAAGGCAGATTGTAGATGCCCTAGGCTTCCTGCAGACGGAGGTCAAAGCATTAGCATCTTCCAGTACATTGCAAGCCTCTAACTCTACCTCTGGGAACCAGGGAGCCATGTGTTCCACTGCAGCATCCAGCCTGGACACCCCTGAGAAGTCATGCCCTGAGCCAAGGTGTTCCATTGCATCCACTCCCAAAGGCCTGTTGGAGGTCCAGGATGTGTCCCATGTTATCTCGAACAAAAAAGTTCCAGAGACAGCAGTTAACCTCAAAACATCCGTCACTGCTAGTCCTCCTTTGGATCTTCGCACGCCTGGTTCAGGGGGTATCCAGGCTTTGGCCTCCCTCACCCCAAATACAGTGGATGAAGAGAACAACCATCATAGTGACCATGCCCCTCTTAAGATGAAGATAATGAAGACCAGCAACCTTGCTGATGGTAAGAAGTTGTCGTGTGTGCTCACCACCTCACTTTTAACTCACTCTGGCACTTTGGAGGAGAGACAGGGTAACTCAGACTCATTTAACAGAACAGAGGCTCACAGCGCTAGACTCAGCTCCTCTGTGAAAAGACACAGTCAGTTTAGTCTTTCACATCAAGACAGACAGAGAGACTCTCTCGGACACACCAAAGATACACCATCAAAGCCATTTTCAGTTCACAAGACCTTCAGCACCATTCCTGCAGACTCTCCTCGGACAGCCAGAAAGACGATTAGGGGGTCCTCTGACCATCGGACCAGGGACTCTGCTTGTAGGATTATAGCGGACCCTGATCTAGGCCACTGTGACATTGTTTACATTGATAAACCAATTACAGAGTGTTTGAGGGAACAGCAGCGCCACATGTCCCCAAGGCGCAATGCCAGGAAAAGTACTAGAGGGCACATGTATGTCGAGGAAATGTGGGAGTTAAAAACTGTCCGTACCTTAGCTGGCCGTAATGACAGGGGAAACTGTCCTAACCCAATGTCAGAGCTCATCACATTGGTCACCCCAAAACAGATTCTTTCCAAGCCTGACGGTGTACCACCTGTGGATATGCAAATGCCCTCAGAGGAATCGGATGAGAGGGAGATACCAGGAACAGGAGATGTGGTGGAGGGAGCAGCCAGTGAACTAGATCTTATAGTTGAGACTAGTCAGACTGATCAGTGTCAGAGCAAGGAACAATCTGCCCCTCCGTCTCCCTTAAACTCCCAGACAGAGAAAAGGGAAACAGTTGTTAATGCAGATGTAGTGCAAGTTGCAACCGCAGATTCAGGGCAAAAGGAAAGTGAGAGGGAAAGTGAGGAAAGTGCAGCTCAGGCTCCTGCTGCTCAAGCAGAGAGAGACTGCCATGAGCCTGAAAAGTCTTTGAATGAAAGTACTGAGCAAGTAGTGGCAGAAACAATAATGGAACCATGCGGGAATGATACCATAGATGAAGCTGAGCCCCAGCTTGTTTCAGCTGTAGCCCAAAGCAGTGAGTCTGAGCAACAGCAGACGAGTGACACTTTGGCACCATATATGGTGAATACAGTTGAGGAAGAGACAGTGGAAAAGAAAGGAGAGTGCATAGAAGACGAGCAACCTCAAGAGCTTCAGCTAGAGACAGCGAAACTCTCTGACAACGTTGAAGTAGGTCCAGCAGAGGAGATTGTAAAGGGGCAAGAAATTAACACAGTTGAACCAGTTAACAGTGCTGTGGTGCCTGTAGCGACTGAAAATCATGACAGTGATGATAAAGACTTTGATGTTTCATCAAAGACACTTGATGCACTCTTGAAAGAATTACCCCCTTGGCGTAGAAAACGGGGTACTGTAGTTTCTTTGCCAAAGCGATTAAGAGAAACACAAAGGGTGATAGTGGGATATGTCAATGGTAGACCCATATCGGCTTCTGACAGAAGTCTGCGTCGTAGATCAAGTAATAGCACCCCACCAACCCCCAGCAAAACCCGGGTGAAATCTAGTCAGAAGGTTCCCAAAAACACATCTGTTGAAAATAGTCCTTTGACAAAACATCCATCTGAGACACACATACCTGTAAAATCTACTGCGGATACACCTGTGATTACACAATTGACAGAACCATCTCCCGAAGCCCCACCAAGCACAGTAAAATCTACTGCGGATACACCTGTGATTACACAATTGACAGAACCATCTCCCGAACCCCCACCAAGCACAGTAAAATCTACTGCGGATACACCTGTGATTACACAATTGACAGAACCATCTCCCGAAGCCCCACCAAGCACAGTAAAATCTACTGCGGATACACCTGTGATTACACAATTGACAGAACCAACTCCCGAAGCCCCACCAAGCACAGTAAAATCTACTGCGGATACACCTGTGATTACACAATTGACAGAACAATCTCCCGAAGCCCCACCAAGCACAGTATCGGAACGTCCCTCAAGGTCCCCCCGGAAATTAAATAAGAACAAGTCAAAACCAAGAACCAAACAAATCCACAAACAAAAACTTC
>CABFOS010024683.1:0-11099 GCA_900660315.1 Diretmoides pauciradiatus | reverse complement strand
AACCCCCAGCAAAACCCGGGTGAAATCTAGTCAGAAGGTTCCCAAAAACACATCTGTTGAAAATAGTCCTTTGACAAAACATCCATCTGAGACACACATACCTGTAAAATCTACTGCGGATACACCTGTGATTACACAATTGACAGAACCATCTCCCGAAGCCCCACCAAGCACAGTAAAATCTACTGCGGATACACCTGTGATTACACAATTGACAGAACAATCTCCCGAAGCCCCACCAAGCACAGTATCGGAACGTCCCTCAAGGTCCCCCCGGAAATTAAATAAGAACAAGTCAAAACCAAGAACCAAACAAATCCACAAACAAAAACTTCAGAGTATTTTGGATACTTTGCCTCCCCTTCTTCCTAATCAGCCAGTTGACGATCCCCAAAGCAACGAGTCCAAACGCCCTCTTAGATCAGCCAGACATAAGCCAACTGAAACTACTACTTCACCACTCCCTGCAAATGATGCTGCGTCCTCTGTGTCTCCAAAACCTACCACCAACCATTCTCTTCCATCAGCAGACGATCTCCCGTCCCCCTCCATTTCTTCTCCCCTTCTTGTTTCTTCTTCCCCTCCTCACTCCAGTAGTACATCTCCCCCTGTCGTCTCTGAAAAATCCCAGCAGGGTATAGTCCCAGAGACTACTGTGGAGGTAAACCCTGTAAAAACTCAGCCAGTGGACAAGGACTCCAATGAAATACAAAAAACTGAGGTGGGAAGGAGATCACAGACCAAACAGAAACGTAGGACTGCAAAAGTTGCAACAGATGTCAATAAGAATGAGAAACAGCCTGTTAGCAGTGAGATAGCAAGTCCATTAGAAAATCAAAGTGTCATGAAGAATGGAATGCAAATACAGAGTACACCATTAAGAAGTAAACGGGCTCTCAGAAAGGAGGAAGGAGCAAGTGACGTTGCTTTGCAGAAGAAGTCGGAGGTATCTTCTGTAGAAGACCAATCTGCAAGTGGAGATTACAGCAGTTCTTCCATTTCAGACAAACCTGTAAGAATGCCATTAAGGAGTGAGAGCAGTAAGTCTGAAATGTCCAACCAGTATCTTACCCAACCAGCACCCGTGGACAAGAAAAAGTCATCTTTGAGATCACAGAGATTGGTCACACCCTCTACCAGTGCTCTTAATATATCTGGGAAACAGAGTGATGTAGAGTCGCCTAGCAGACTGAAGCCAGAAAGAATAACTAAGGCTCCAGTAAAGTCCTCTCCATTGCCCGTCAGCTCTGTGTTGCCCCTCAGCTCAGTGACCCCTTTCATCACCCCAAGACTTCAGCCCCTAAAACAAACTGCTCACAGATTCTTTGAGGCTCTGAATGGAGAAGATAACCAACACTTAATTTCAAACCTGAACATAAAGTATGATAAGATGCAGAAAGGCTGGGTCCAAATGGACAAAGAGGGCCAGCCTGCAACAAAATACAAAAACAGGGCAGATAGACAGGCAGCTATATGGAAGAGTAAGCGCAGGACACGGAAACCAAAGTCTTTGGAACACCAGCGATACTCACCGGTGCAAATGCTTTTCATGAAAAATTTTAACCTCACCAGTATTTGTCGCTGGTTCCTCGAATCAACAGAAACAAAGTCCCTTGTCATTGTTAAGAAGGTGAATACCCGTCTTCCGTCGGAAACTCAACTTTGCTTCCACAGTTCCTCTGGTGTGTCAGGGACCTCGCAAGGGGTATTCCCAAGTCTACAGGCGGAGCGCCTAAAGAAACATTTGAAGAAGTTTGCCATTGCTTCCCCTGTGAAGAGCAACCCCAAGAGTCAGAAACTTATTGCTAAAGCACTGGAGCAAGAGGCCAACGTAGTCAAAGGGAAAGAACTTCCCAATGCTCCTCAGACCTTGGCAAAACCAAACTGCTGTTCTGCTGAAACCCAGGTGCATGTAGGTGAAGCCCAGAAAGCTTCAGGTAAATCCAAGAACCCAGCTAGTGCGAGGATCTTGAGGAAATACTCTAACATCCGAGAGAAGATGCAAGTTCAACAAACCAATGTAAGGCTGAAAAAGGCCCCAACGAAAAGCCTGAAAGCCGCCAATATGAAAACATTAACCACCTCTAAGGCTGCAGCGAAGTCAAATCTTAAATCACCTCTCAAGGGACAGAGAACTTCTCTACCTGTTACTAAACAAATGAAAGTGTCTGCTGCAAAAATGAGGAGAGGAAGAACTGGTAAACTGGTAAAAACTGGTAAAAAACATGCCACAAAGCCTCCTGTTCAGTTGAGGGCAGTCAAAGCCCAGAGCAGTGGTAGAGTTTCAAGGGATCCGGCCAAAAAAGATACAGATTCACCGCAGAGATGTTCTCAAAGACTCGGATCCCCTAAAACATCGAAACACAACCTCGTCCACACATCTACAAGCAAGGTCGACTCAAACAAAAAGCATTTAGAGGCAGAGAAACCAGAGGTGGAAAAATCCAATCTTAATAAAGTGAACGCTGCAAAAATGCAAACAAAGGAATCATCACGAACTAGAGTCACTGAAAGCAAAGGTGCCGAGAACGCCGGAGAAACCCCACAGCAAAGCGCGGAGATTAAGGCCCCGATCTCACCTGACCAGGTACTGACCAGGTCCCAGAGAAAGATGGAGGTGGCGGCCCCTTCAAGCGGGAGCCCCAATTATGCCTCAAAGAAGGCCTCAAAATCCACGACAATACAAAGTGGATCTCCCAAATCTACGGTCAAGAAAGCTCAGGAGCCCACAACGAAACGAAGCGGCACTTCAAAATCCATAGCAAAAAAACGTCCCGCGCCCTCGCAGTCACGAAGCGCGGCTCTGAAATTGGCAGGAAAGAGAGCTCAGGAGCTTTTAGAGACCCCAGCGAAGCGCACCAGGACATCACATGCAAAATAAAGCATCATTAGCAGACAGAGATTCCAGTTATTAAAGAGGATTTAGTGATTTTCTTGGATTTGGAATATATTCAAAAGGACTAGAAGTAACTATTTTGTGTACTCATCAAACTGTGTAGAGAATACCTTTTTTTGCAGAAGGAGGATGTATTAAGAAGGAAAGCTGATATGAGATTCATTTATGCTTTTGTAAAGCTTCAGCGTTAAAATGAAAAAAACGGTGAGGAATTGTTTGCTGAACGTTTTCCGAATGCGTTTTAGGGGCAATATGAAAGTCCCACGTGATGTGTAGCAGAAGTAGTTTCCGTTTTTGCTTCGTGTTTCATCACTGGCTGGAGATAAAATTGATAGCTTATCAAAACTCATTTTGCAAATTGGGAAAATGTACATTGAAGCTTTGATACCGTTATCAAGGTGATGGGCAGATGAATTCACTGACTATTCTTGTCTTGTCATGAATTGTATGAGCAATTATTGTTTTGAAGAATTGCATGTTCTGTATTTAATTAACATTGTAGAATATAACGTTTCACAGAGATGATAACCAGAAGCATGGCAGTCCAGCTTTGGCTTAAGAATACTTTCGCATACAATAATTCGGCCGTAGATATCTCCGGCCTTCCAATCAGAGCTTTGTGAATATGTGACTGTTGTGACCAGGTGCCTTATTTATGAAGTGTAAAGTAATAGAATGTGTTGCTAAATGTGAAAATTCAGTCCTCTAGCTACGACACATTTTCCCGTTATTGGAGAGGCAGTCAACATGCATTTGCTTATTTCCTTGTGTGCAAATACTTTCCGTTCCATACAGTACACAGTGTGTGCCTCTTTGCTTAATGTGTAAATCCTTTATGTTGACTGAGGCATTATGATTTACTCACTATTTTTATATACTTATTTTTCCCAGAGCATTAACATTGTAATTGTTGTTATTATAGCTGTATTAGATGTTGATGCAGACACGGGCCTGTTGATTGTTGAAACAGACAGGAGCTCTATCTCTCTCTTTGTATTTGTCATGGTTGTACATTTTTGTTTTTCTTTTATTGTTATTTAGGGTCAGTTTTAACATTGATTTACGTTGTACTTCTGCAGTCCTGATCATTACCCTCATCGTTATCATCTTATAATAGCGACTTCTCTTTGATCATTTTACCTGCTGTTGCATGTGTTAAGTATTGTTAATGTGAACAGAGTTGCAAAGCCATTTTTGCAGCTCTTGGAATAGAGCTGTTGCGTAGTCAGAGCCGAATTCCAGAACATTTTGTTATGTCCCTGTTCTTTCGGAAAACTAAACCCATTCAAGTCTATGCATGCACATTTTGGTGCCTATCATAAAGCTATACTAAAAAAACAAAAACATTAGTTGCTTTGAGTTGACTTTGTGACAGTGGCTTTTCTATCACTTTTGCTCGTTTTGGACAACAAAACCCTGAAAATGTGTATATAGTTTATTTTAATGTGGATTCTTCACAAGTTAGACAATTCGATATATCCCCCACTTACCAGCATATAGACCTCTGATCACCATATATATGTGTCATCATTGATATGTTTTTTTGGGTAGTCTTGTCACACTTCTCAACTGTACATCCTAGTATGTGTCAATGTTTATTCTTTGCGTTGAGTTTTGAGTTTTTTGTTTTGTTTTAATCTTTGTTGACTGTCTGGCAGATGTTCTCATAATGTGAAGTTTCATTACTTCTACAATAGTAACTTCCATTAGTGTATCTTCAAGGGAAAATATACAACTTTTAGCACAGTGTTGAGTCATGTTTTTATTGTTATTTAAGAACTCCATGTAGGCTAAAGCATTCAGTGGATCTAAATTAAACAACCCACCAAATATCAGACTTGAACATGTTTATTCTTTACAGTTGCTATTTATAGATTTTGATTTTGTATATCAGAAAGAAATAACTGCTTTATTTGTGGTAATCCCAAGAATGATACATCTTTTATGTTAAGAACTTTGTATTTTTGCTGGAGTTGAAATAAAGATGTTTGAATTTTATCTTTGGTTTCTTGGGTCATTTATACATTTGTTTTTAACCTTATTTATGTGTGTAATGGGGTTTGTCCACCAGATGAGAGGAGGCATGACTCTTGCCCCAACTATAAAAATAGGGTCTTTATTAGTATTTGATTAAAAACATGTTTTGGCCATCAAATGTATTAATCTGACAAATCTGAGTAGAAGTAGCAGCAGGATACAAAAGACTATAAAAAGTTTCCCCTATATGTATTTTACCATGGCAGCACACCAACAGTAAGCTCATTACAATTACATGTTTACTCTTAACTGATCTCTCATATAGCAACAGTGGCTTTTTTGAATGATTAAAAATGTTATTCTCAGCGGACCCCCATACATGATATGCCATTGCATTCCTACCACCACAGTTGGAAAAAAATATATAGGGGTAACACTGCTACAGAGCATATACTGTATTTGTTTAAATTGCCCATTGGCTCTTAGGGAACATGCATATTATAAGTAGAATGTCAAAGGGATGATTAGACCTCACTTCCTGTGTCCGTGGCGCCCTGTGATTCGGATCATCTCCGAAATGTAATGAGCTCTCCCTCGGCCCGTGCTACACCCATCCACCGGGTATCATGAAAATCGGATGATGTGTTAAGCAATTAGACCTAATTTCCTGTTTGATCCTGTAGGATGAAACTAGCCAAGTTTATGTAGCGTCATGTAAACTTGGCTGTTTCATCCTATTACGTTTCAGCCATGGAATCTTTGCATAGAACATTATTAATTAAGTGGGATTAGCCTACTGGTCCACAGCTCATTCTTTTAGTTTTTTTCCTCTGTTGATAATGTTCAGAGTTTCTGTAGGTAAAGGTTAACACACACTGCCCATCACCACCTCAACATCAAAAAGAGACAACACAATTTTAAAAGCACACACATTTAAGTTTAATTAATGAAAAGAGTGGCGGTTTGGTAAACATTTTGTCGGTGGCACTACATACATTCAGCATTATTGGGAGTTTTTCAGTTCAATCCCACCATCAGCCTGCAACGTACAAAGCATACAGACACTTATCTGTAGGACGGAATCCAACCAGAGATATTTCTTAGTTACTGCACCAGTTCAATACAACAAAGACATTGTGGCTTTTACAATAACAGGTTTATGAATACAGTTCCTAGGATGGAAAAACTGTTTCTGGTCACTTGACCTGATAACTGAATTACATCTCAACAACCACTAAGATGTCTACCAGGAGGTTGATTCACCTGTCCAGTACAGACCAGTGCAGAGGGAGGAAAGGAGACATGAAAGGAAGCCACATTCAATTAAAGGTGCACCTTTACGAGGCACACAGCCTAATGATGACAGGGACTGTCATCAGTATCCTTTATGAGATCTTCTCTGAATGTTATTGTACACCACTGTGATCACATTAACAGCATGTGAAACAAAGTTAACATGGGAAGCAATATGGATAGGAGCTCTGTGATGTGGGCAATTAGTACAGATCTGAGATCTGCAGCCTTTCCCACCTTAAGAAGGTTTTAAACATTTAGATCTGTGGCATGGATAAACACGGGCCCTCTCGTCAGAGAGAACAATGCCTACGCCAGCCGGATGGACTGTCACTTATAAACAGAATGTGATGTCTATATCTTACATTGGAAACTAAATAACAGCTAAAAGTTACCACTTCATGAATAAGCATAGGTCATATTTATCTATACACATTTATACATTCAGGTATGACTGTTTTGTTCACTGTATTGGCACCATTTCTTCTCTATTGTGTGTTCTATAGCCAGTCAGAACCAACAGACATTTAAATGACCAGAACTTCCTCCTTGTTATCTGTCAGTGGTAGGCAGACAATGCTTCACATGTTGCCTATTCAAACAGATCTAGGATGACATATCTAAACATTGATAATTGTCCACAGAGGCAGCTTCATCTTATTTCTTCTGGCTTGACAGCAGCTTATGATCAGTTGAACTTGACTACTTTGATTCTCTTGAATTAAAACACCTCAAAGTACTTCTCTCTATGGCAAACATTTCTCAAATTAAAATGACAGAAATACAACCCAACACTTCAACAAAATGAACATGAAAACAATCAGAACCCTTTAGATGTGGTATGGTAATTACAGGGTAAATCCATCTGAGAGGGGACATCTCTTCATCTGCCCTCTCCAGCTGCTGCAGCAAATCAGGAATGTCTGAGCCAGAGAGGAGGAAACACTGTCATAACTCGCTATTAAGTGATGTTACAAATACCTTACAGCTTTTTTTATACTATTTTTTTTATTTTTTGCCTTTTTTTCTTCTTTTAAAACTTTTTGAAAATATTTGAAAGTCAGCAACATGTATGCCTTTTACTTTCTACAGGAAAAAGCCTTTAGATAAAATAAATAAAGGAATAAAAACAAGCACAGACTCTCAATGAATTAGATGTAATATTCACATGGAAGACAACATATACAATATTAAACAGATTTCTAGACCAATACTGCCTCCTATACAACAAGGCCAACCAATTGCTGTCTTTTTTGGCCAATTACAAATTAGCTTGTTGGAGCAAGTGAGATCAACAAATTAAAACACCTAGGGAACCAATCGAATGCCATTCCACCAGTCCCAAAGCTTCCAGAAAACACAGACTTACTCTTTAACATAGAAAAATACTATACCAAAATGAAATACAAATATATATATATTAGAATCTGTTAGGCATTTCTGTATAAAGGGGGAGGGGCTAAAGGAGTTAGGTTACATCATGAAACAAAATATAACAAAAATAAAACAAATCAATACAAGAAATTAGACATAACAAAACAAAATCAGAAAAAAACATTCTGCAACCTTTTGTTTTGTAATAACATTATGCTGATATTAAGAAGCTCTACATATTCATTGGCAAACTCTTCTCCACACATGCAACAGTTTGCACAAATTTAATACTGCAGGCATCGAGGGGAGGAGGGCTAAACGTCCTCTTGCTCAAAGGGGGAGAGATTATGCAAATCATCTTAACCCTGAGGCAATGCATGCTGGGGGACTGATAACCACAGGGCACTGCCCGTGCTAGATGGGTTTGTTGAATGAGCAGAATAGATAATTGTAACACACAAGCCCTTGTACTGCGACTAGTCTAAGAATGTTTGTGTGTGGATGTATGTGTCTATGTGTGTTTGCCATGCATGTGTGATCATGTATTTGTTTGGGGTATATGACTGTAGTTCTCAGTGCTGCTAGTCAGTGCAGTCTCTATACTTACGGAGTCTCTATGTAAGGTAACTCACAGCACACCACTGTGACACCAGACCACCCGGCCTGGGAGCCATTACATCCGCGCTGGATTATGTGCCACTCTAACCCGACCTTCCTCTGTTCAGTTCTACATGTGCTGTATCCCGGCAGAGAAATCGCTACACCAAACAAACAACAAATCTAACTTAACCCAAGCCAGATACAGCCCAGTTCAGCTAAGCCCAGCCAAGCTCAACTCAAGCTAGCTTTGCCAAGTCAAACGGACCAGCTCTCCTCTTATCCGCTCATCCCTTTCTCTCTCTCTCTCATTGCTTTTCTCTCCCTCTTTATTATTAATATGTCCTCTTGCCATTCCTCTGCAGGCTGGACCCCACACACTGTCCTCACTGCCTCCAGGAAGTAAAGATGGTAGATGGTGGCTAGGCTGTCAGAGGCCTCACAGATGGATGGGGAATTCACACTGGGTTATTGGGGTTGGAGGGATGCCTCACTCTGAATGCAACACCTTTGAAATATCTGGACCCCTTGGAACAATGTTGCAGACACAACGGTTTTGTTGCTGTTGTTGTCACTTCTCTCTATTGTTGTTCATGTTGTTGGTTTCTCTGTGTTACTGCAGGTCACACACCCTTGGAAGGGGACGAAATGTCCTATTTTACAAACATTGTTGTCCATAATATATAGATAGAGGTTTTATATATATTTCTTTACACTCTCTCTCTCTCTCTCCCTCTTCCTCTCTCCCCCTCCCTCGCTTTCCTCCAGTCCTCTCTCTTCCTTCCTTCCTTCCTTTCCATCTTCTGCTCGGTGGCAGCAGCAGCAAGTGTGTGTGGATGGTGCTACATGCAGCCCACGCAGCCACACTTGATGGTCTTTTCCACTTCCTCGCTAAAGGAGGTTCCGTCGCTGCATTCAAAGGTGTATTTCCGGCGTTTCATTCGCTGGCTGGCGCAGCAGGCCCCTGTGTCGCAAGCTCCGGTGCACTCCACCGAGGAGACCATGCGTGTCGTCTGGCAGATGGAGTAGCCTCGCTGTACCTGGTAGAAATCTCTCACGGGCTCCCCTCGGCACTCAGACTCTGGACGACAGGAAGAGCACGCGCATTAGTACGGCTCCAAGTTTATTTGTTTATTTGTCTATTATATTTGTCCATTAGCTGACGCCTTAAACGGCCAGCTAGTCTTCCTGGGGTCCAAGACAACATTACAACATTACATGACACATACTCAAAATAAAATAAAAAATAAAATAAAAAAGAAGAAACAAGAAACAAAACATTAATCCAAAACAAGACAAGTCACATTACACAACACATGGACCACATGGACCGTAGGAATTATGGTCTGGCAGCTCAATTCATTAAATTAAATTAGACCAGAGGCCTTCAAAATCTGAGACTGTCGGCCTCCCCTCCGACGAAGATTGGAAAAAGACGCCCCCCCTCACAATTAGTTTACTTGCTTAGCTTCGCTCAATACCTGGATGCCCATGGGACCATGACATTTGACAAGTAGTATGTGGATTATAGATAAATGACAAACAAAACTGAGCAAACTAGAAAAACTGATCGAAAACCAACCTGTGTCACAGAGTTCTCCAGTGTAGCCACTCTCACAATGGCAATAGGCATCTCCCGTGTCTGAGATCTGGCAGCGGCCGTGTTTGCAGGCCAGGCGGCGGCAGGGGTTGAAGAGCTCTCCCTGTTGGTTACACAGGGCGCCACGGTACCCCTCCAAGCACTCGCAGCGGTACGACTGACTGTCCAGCGGGATGCACTTTCCATGGACACACCTACCAAGAGACAATGCTCTAATTAGTCTACATCACATTTTAGCTGTAGCTACTCAATGGACGTATGAACAAAGGTGCCGAAACAATATGAAAAATCTCTCTGAAGGTGATGTGACATAACCATCGTAGTGCTTCACTATTGCATTATGGGACGAGAATAAGCAGCAAGCCTATGTGGAATTAAGTATATACCACTTTCTGTAGCATGTTAACATACTTGCTGCCTTGGCAAGGGTTGGTAGCAGGCTGGTCACAGTAGGGCCCGCTCCAACTTGGCTGGCAGTGGCACACTGGTCCCTCTGCCCCATCAGGCTGGCATATGCCATGTAGACAGTAGATCTTCCTGCAGGGCTCGCAGCCCGGTACCACGCCAGGCTTCATCTGGGTCTTGGTGAAGTCCTGGAGCTCATTGTTGATGTACAGGTTCTGGATGCAGCCGTGAAAACTGGAACCATTCTGGATCTGCCAGAGCCGGAAAGCTGCCGAGTGCACATCCACCGGCATACCTGAGGTAGGAGAGGAACAAACCACGGAGGAGGGAGAGGAAGGAGATGATGGTTATAGGTGGGGAGAAGGGCCAGCAGGAGCACAGACAGACAGCTAACACAGGGCTGGTATGAGTGTAATGGAGGAAGGCATTTTCAAACAGATGCGTGTCCCTATGGTGCATATATGTTTTCAGATTGAAATTTGTTCAATATTTTCAAGTTGTGTCGCGATTGGAGGGTTGCATTTGCACCACATGAGACACCTCATCATTGAAATAGAGGGCAGTAAAAGGCAAACGGGTACAAGGAAATGTTTTCTGTAGTCTTGTATGAATGCTGGGCAAGCTGACAGGGACCTTCACTGAAGAACAGTACAGCACAAGACAGCACATCACAGCACTGACAAACTGTACAAACTGACTGAGCCACTCCTGATATCATGTCTTTTCACAGTTCATAGCCCCTCCACCGACCTAAAGGCTTTGTGCTTTGATCTCATTCACTGGCTGAATGAGCCAGTGAGTTCAGATTCTTTCTGATAATTAGATCAAAGCACAAAGCCTTTAGGTCGGTGGAGGGGCTATGAACTGTGAAAAGACATGATATCAGGAGTGGCTCAGTCAGTTTGTACAGTTTGTCAGTGCTGTGATGTGCTGTCTTGTGCTGTACTGTTCTTCAGT